>JARHVA010000383.1:1940000-2167500 GCA_037957365.1 Torreya grandis
AAGGCATCGACTTCTTAATTTTTGAAAGACTTGTAATTATCTAAAATGATGTTGGTAGGAATGCCAAAATGTCAAATGATCTGATTGAGGATGAATTTAAAAATATGGAGACCTATAGTATTAATAAGTAGCATAATTTCTACCCATTTAGTGAAACACCTTGTAATAGTGATAATGAATTTATGTCCATCTAAAGATGTAGGATTTATCTTACCAATTAAATCAAATCCCCATATAGAAAATTAACATGCACTCATAATAGGCTATAATTATTATGTGGGTGCATAAATTAGATTACCATAATTTTGACAAGCTACACATTTTTGCACATATTGGTAGGCATCTTATTTTATGGTAGGCCAATAGTATCCAGTCCAAAGCAATTTCTTGGCTAGGGCCATTCCACTGATATGATCACCATAATTACAATCATAGACATCTTTGATTGTGAGAAAATCCTCTTTTTAGGTTAGACATCTTAACAAATTCCTATCATAGCCTCTTTGATAGAGTAGGTTGTCGAGGATAGTGTAATAGGAAGTATGGTGGATGAAGTCCTTTCATTGATGGTGATTAAGGTTAGGTGGTAATATGTTATCATGGAGGTAATATGTCATGATACCAGGGAAGATTAGGATCAAGGATTGCACAAATTTGTAAAAGATCCATAAATTGATGTGTTGGTAAGATCAAATGTTCTATTAAAAAATTCCCTTCTATTACATCTTCAGGGAGATTAATTAAAGATACAATAGTGGCCATGGAGTTAGATACTTTAATACTCCCTCTTGACACTTATTCAAATGTAATAGTTTGAAAATTATGTTTTAACTAATCTACCAATTACTTATAAGGGAGCAATATTTCATCTTTAGTCTATAAATCATCATTGCCCTATTTGATTATGTGCTACAAATCATCAAATACTTGTAAGTGTTGGATGTTCCATTAGATGGCTAGTTGAAGGCCAGCTATTAAAGCCTCATATTCTAAAATATTATTGATGCATTGGAAGGTGAGGTGGAAAGCTTTGGGAATAAGGTTGCCTTATGGGGTGATGAGAAGGATGCCTACCCCCAATCCATTCATAGTAAAAGATCCATCAAATATAGCTTCTAGCCACTATATTCTATTGTATTCATTATAGATTCATCTAGGAAGGTTGTGATAAGAGGCTTAGTCACTTCAAGAGGTGATTATTTTAGTTGATCTAATATCACTTATCACTTGATATAATTTTGATGAACATATTCAATATAAAATTCACTAACATAATCCATTTTTCCATTCATCTTGTGAAGGCTGATTTTGATAGTAAATATTTTAGAGGGTAAACTTTAGTGATGCGCTGGACTTGATTGTTAAGCATATAATGCCAAAGGTTTTGCAAGGCAAAGATCACAACTAAGTAGGATTTTTTAATTGGAGTATAATTCATCTCATATGAGATTAAAGTGCAATTGATATAATAAATTTCTTATTCTTTTCCCTCATCATTATGTTGTGAAAGTATAGTACCTATTGCACATAGAGTTATGGAAATGTATAAGAGCAAAGGCCTTCTCGTGATAGGGGTTGAGATTATTAAAAGCCTATTGATATTCATAGTTCTAAGGAAAATTGGTCCCCTTATTTAAGATATGAGTAAATGGGTGGCATTTATCTATGAGATGAGAGATGAATCACCAAATGGCTTACAACTTTCCCTGAAGACTCCTAAGTTACTTCAAATTATGAGGAGGAGACATTTCCATAATTGCTTTAACTTTGGTTGAGCCCACTTATATGCCTCTCTTGGAGACCATAAATCCCAATAACTTTCCTAAGGTAATGCTAAATATGCATTTATTGGGATTTAATCAAACTTTATACTCATGTAACCACTCAAAGATTTATCTCAAAACTACATGATTTTTTGATATGAGTCTGGATTTTCCTAAGATATCATCTATGTAATCTTCAACTATATCATACATCATGTTATGGAAAATAACTATCATCACCCATTGGTAAGTATCACTGACATTTTTGAGACTAAATGGAATGACTTGATAATAGAAGGTCCCCCATGGAGTGATGAAGGATATTTTATGTTGATCATCGGGCACACTTTTGATTTGATTATAGCCTAAAAATCCATCCATAAGGGATAATATTTCATATCTGGCTATCAAATCCATGATCATGTCAATATTTAGAAGAGGTAAGTCATCTTTGGGACATGACTTATTAATGTCTCAAAATTCCATGAAAATCCAAATTCCTCCTTGTGTCTTAGCCACATGAACAATATTGGAGATCCAATCAAAATAATTAATGGGCTAGATAAACCCTGCTTCTAATAATTTTTATAGTTCCTCTTTAATTAATAAGACCACTTTGGGATGCATTTTTCATAATTTTTTCTTAATTGGTTTAGCATTAAGGTGAAAAACCAAATTATGTACTACTAAGGAGGGATCAAGCCCAGGAATGTCAGAATAACACCTTGCAAAAACATCTATGAACTCCTTAAGTATCTCAATAATAATCTGACATTCCTTAGGTGTTAGAGTTGCCCCCAATTTAATGATTTTTGGATTTTCTTTAGTTCTAATTTTAAATTCAATCACCTCATCAATGGGAGAGGGTGAATGATCTTGGAAATAAGGGGGTAATGACTTATCTGGGATATCTGAAGCAAAACCATCTAGGATTTCTATATCTATTTCAACATATTCTTCTGATTTAGCTAAATCATGTGAAAATTCTTCCAGAATTTTAAGTGTCTCTACTTCTTCAGACTTCTCTTCTTCACTTTAGTCAAGGGTATGTTTTTGTTCCCAAAAATAAGTTGATTTACAAAGATCAATATAAAAATCCTTTCTTATGGTCTCTAGAAGGCATAAAATCTTGAGCTCCCAAAAATTCTAAAATTGCCTCATCATTTTGAAATATATCAAAGGATGGCTCTTGATGTTGATCCTAATCAATGAAAAAGGTATAGTAAAGGGATATGTTGATGATGAAAATAATGGTGTTAAGGAAAAGGTTTGTGGCATCAATCTCCTCAAAATGACTACAAATGGAACCCATCTTGATTTCTTCATTGGAAAGAGACTCCTCAAGGACCAAAATAGTATCCATAATGATATCATTTAAGTAATAATCAAGTAGTTTGTACCCTAATAAAAGATATTGTGGATGTTATTGAATTGATATTGGTTCAATATTAATTTACACATGTTTCCCTAGTCTTTTTCCCTAATAATGCATGTTTTATAACATTTTTTGGATGTGGGGGTATCTATTCCTAGGATATGTGAGGACCTCATATTATATAATAAGCCATGATTCATCTAATTCATTAATATATTCTTATGATAATAGTCCTTTACTAGAGAAGTCCTTTGGTCTAAATTGATATTTAATAGGATTGGTCTTTTGTATAGTTGGGGACGTGTAACTATGCAAATAAATAGGTAAGTCACCTACACAAAAGGTTTTATATTTGTATTCCCCATAACCCATGGATGTGATTTTTAAATGAGTGACTTCAGGTAGTCAATCTGAAGTAGGTACAAAACTTGTCAAGGAATATATACTTAACATTTGTTGGTCTTAAAATGGAATTATTTATGCTAGGATAATGATATGAAGATAAATATTGATCTATTTGGCAATTATGAAAATGATCAATTTCCATAGGAATGGTGACTTCCATGCCTAAGTGAGGGAATTTTAGACATTGATGTAGGGTAGATGGGATAAATTAAATCTCATGGATCCAAGGGAATCCTAACAACATATTGTAGGGTAAATCAACATCCATAACATGAAGTAGGGTGTGATATACCATGGGTCCCATGATAATGGGAAGGTAAATAGTTCTTATAGATGGTCATTCATTATCATCATATGATTTTATCATAATCAAAATAGGCCCTAAATAAGCTTTATTATATCCTAGTTTCTTTAAGAATTCCATACTTCATAAGTTTAATGCTGATCCTCTATCTATGAATATCCAAGAAATGCGATGGTGGGATATGGAGACTTTTATGAATAACGAATAGTTATGATGGGGGCCAATGGGATGCATGTCCTAGGTACCAAAGGTGATTTGATGATAAGTGGATAAATGACCCACCAATTCTTGAAACTAATTGGTTTCAATATATTTAGGGACTTTTAGGTCATTCAAAACATAGTTGAGTATCTCTTGATGTAGAGGGGATGTTTTGATAAGTTCCATTAATGATATATGGGTGGGTGTCTTCTTAAGTTGCTAAATTATATCATAATATTTATCAAAGTATATTGGAAATTTCTTAGATATATACACATTTTTAGTAGTAGAGGTGGATGGGTCTTTTGAAGGTACCCCAAGAACTATGATTTTTCTACGTCTGGTAGTAACCACACAATTAGTAGTGGCCTGATTGATTTTTAATATGGTGGGTGATAGTGGAGTAGGATCTTGGGGGCTATGAATTTTAATAGTGTTGACATGGTGATATGACATGGTGTGATAGTTAGTGTGATTAGAAGAGGAGGCTTGAACCTAGTCTCTTGGTGGCTTCTTATTTATCTAATCATGCTTGGGTAGGGGATCCTGATAAATGCCCAACTGTTGATTTTCAGATTGATTTGGAGTAATCTCCCCTTCTATTTAAATATTACATATTTCAATTAGGTCTTGAATATAATGATTTAATTTCATACACCTTTATGTATCATCGCCTTTAACTCTATCATATTTTCAAAATTCATCCTCATGATACTAATCAGGTCAAGGTTGACAATCATCCAAAGGTTAGATTTCAGGAAGAGTGATCATGTTAGTAGAAATCAATTGTTTAAGGAGCATTTTAATGGGCACTCCAAGGCTAGTGAAAGGTCTTTTTCTAGTTCAAGGATTTGGTTTACCTCATGGTACTTGAATAAAGGAGATTTTTTTTTATCTATGAGATTCCTCCTTTTTACTATTTGAACATGTTGTTCAAAATCATTAACCCCGTCTCCCACAACATTTTCATTTTTGTTAAAGATTTTTAACTTGCCTAAAAAGGAGTTATCTTGGTTTTGACTGTGTTCATTTTAGGAGTATAGTTTAACTATTCCCTTTTCAATAAGTTCTCTCTTAATTTGCATCCCCTTTTCAATAATCTCATCAAATGTTTTGGCACATTAGAGTTTCAATTGATATTTTAACTCAGCATTGAGATTGTCAACAAATATTTTGGCTAGCTCCTTTTCAAGCACTATATATCAAAGGCATCTTATTAAGCTTCTCCATCATTTCAAGGAAGATGCCAAGATTTCCTCATTTCTCTATTTAGTGTTATATAGGTCTATAATAGAGACATTTTGCTCAATATTAAACAAGAAATATCTTACAAATTATTCTGTTAATTCCCCAAAACTAGATATGCATAGGCATTTTCATATGCAACTTCATGACAAGCGACATAAAATTTATGTGCATGGTCTCATGGATCACCTTTCCCTTTATATTTTTCAAACTTAGGTACCTCAAAGTTGGGTGGGAAAGGTATTTTTAGGATGCTCATGTCCAAGGGAGAAGAGAAAAAATCTTCATATTTATATTTCATTACGTGTCATCATGGGTCAATTTGTTGGAGAGTCTCCTTCATCACTTTCCATTCTTATGTGAATGTGGAGTCTCCAAGGGGATTGTAAGTTTGATCATGACTATTATGAGGTATATGGGTGTTGTAGGCATTTTGATAGGGGGATGACGGTCCTTTATTTTTTGCATGGAGTAAAAGATTTATTTGTTGTGTAAGGTGGTCTAGTCTATCCTCTAGGTTAGTTTGCCTCATGTTAGCCTCAATATAGTTATTTTAGATAGGTGCAGGGCATTCTTCTTCTTCAAACTCTTGTTCCGCACCTTCCTCTTATTCATTGATTAATTGGTGTGGGTATTCAAACATGGTGTATTAGGATGGGTGGAGGGATAAACTTTATGTTGTAGAAGATTACAATCAAATTTTGAGGGTAGTGTGCCCCCCATTTCAATGAATTAGGATAAAAAGTGGTCACAATTTTCATAAAGGTGCTAGTCAATTACATTCCTAAACTCATAATTATGGAGGGGATTGAATAAATCATCTTCTCCTCCAAGGGTATGCATATATGTATGTGTATCATCATGATCCTAAGTTGGATCACTTAGATTCCCCACTAAATCATTGACTTGGTTAGAAGCTTGTCCTATCCTGAGTTGTTGGGCATGGGTTTAGATTACCATATTGAATGAGGGAAGGAGATATGTGATGATGTGTGATGGAATATGTGAAAGTTTTAAATACTAACTCAATATAGAAATCAATTCTACTATTGGTCAAAGAAGGTGATGTGATTTTTAGAATGACCAAGAATTACCAAAAGAGAAATCCTTGTAAGAGTCCAATCTAGTAAGAATGAAAGGGAGTGATGGGATAAAATACCTTTTATACTATCAAAAGGGTGATTTGATGGGTGCTAGGTATGAAAAATCACTTGATAGAGAGAAGTGATGGATGTTAGATTAGAATCTTGATAAGACTATGTATTGTTGATAATACCTTGTCCAAGGATGATAATGAGGATAAAAGGGATGGGTGACCACTAGAACTTGATTCAAAGACTAAATATAGTATTCAAGGGTGATGGGAAAACATGATATGGATGGGAAGATATGAGATGAATATGAGAGGAATGGAAGCTAAAAGATGGGTATTAGATGGATAAAAAATATATGGTAGATATGAGGTGTTTTTTGGGATAAGTAATGGAAGATATAGGATGGATAAGATGTATTATATAAGTTACTTAGGATAAGGATATTTAATGAATGTTATTTAGGATGTATATGAGGGGTATGGAAGATTTAATATGGGTAAAAATGGGTGAAAATATAGGATAGATATTAGATGTCATTTAGGATAGGGAGTGGAAAATATGGGATGAGTGGACAATACAAGATGAGTAGATAATATAGGATGGATTTGGTTTAAGATTAGTGGGATGGATAGAAAATATAATATGGGTATTAAATTAGATGGAAGATGAAATATTAGGGTGTGGAAGATATGATATGAGTGTAATATGTAGGATGGGTGTGGTTTGGGATGGATTTGATGATGGGATTGATATGATGATGGAGTCTAAGAATGGATATTAAAATAAGGGTATCTAAGGTGTTTCAAATAAAATGGGTGTGGCTAACTCAGTTTATAAATAATATAGGTCTATCCCAACACACCAACACTCATAGTGACAAGTCCTAGTCTAGTAAATTATAAATGGTGTGTAACCCAATGCTTGTACTATCTAACAACTTTATGAGTGAGGTTGTAGGTCGATGACCTATTATAGAATCAAATAAACCCTATATAACTTATCTAAACTTAATAAATTCTTAAGATTTTATCCTATATCTTTCAGTGAAATGCTTGTTATGATCAAAATGTCCTATGCTAGGTTGGAACAAAGGTTTCTAGGGGAGTCTCTAATATATAGAAAGGTACAGTAGGGCCTAAGTCTATATAAGATTCTACCTAACTGTCCTATGTATTGGATCTTAACCACCCCTCACTCCATGGAACCCTTTATGGGGATTTCTTCTTAGGTTCCTAACAACAGCTCACCTAATTTTTATACTCTGCTAGAAATAAAGTTTGGTCTATTGTGTAGTGATGAAATCTACATCACTAACCCCTAATTTACAATCTCATGCATGGGGATTATTTCCACATCACGTGTTATCCTAGACTCAAAAGGGAGTAAAAAATAGGCAATCATAATTAATTTTTCCTAGTTAATTACCTATGTGAGAAAAACACAAATATATACAATTAAACCATCCACAAAAAGAAAGTATATACAATCAATGAGATTAAAATATTATGTTATTGGCACCCCCTCCTACAAACACAAAGGTTATGAAATAAAATGGGGCACTTAGATCTTAAGGGATCCTACACAAATGGGTTAGTATTTTAATTTTTTGAAAGACCGCAACTCCTTGTAAAATTATAATTGCATAGGTCAAGATTGCAACCAAAAACTAAAAAATCGTAACTTTAAGGAAAAACCACATGTTGCAAGTTGCAATATTGTAGAATCTAGCTAACCATGATAGTCAACCCATAAAACCATGATTTTTAATCAAAATCATAACTAATTGGTCAAGATCACAACTCTCAAAAAATTACAATTTATAGTTTTGTACAAAATGGAAAAATTATAAAATATGTCCGATGTAGATAAATACTAGTGAGATGACTTAGCTTTCAAAATATTATAAATAGATAATTCAACTTAAAAAATTATTTCAGCCACTAACTTATGATAGTTTACAAACTTGAATATATTTATAGGATGTTAAAATAAGGCTATCTAGATAATATACTCTAATGTATGGATATAATGATAAACTATCCTCTTTATACAATTAATTAAAAATATCAAACTACACCCTAATTCTGCTTAAACACAAAATCACTACTATAACTACAAAACTATAAATAACAAGTCAAAATCACATATTCAAAAGTTATTGTTTTTTTATATGGGTTTAAATGGGTTGATGTTGTGTTGTTTGTATTTTCCTTACTTCTCCTCTTCTACCTATTCTCTTGCACACAAAAAAAACTCAAAAATACCCTTTTCAAGCACATAGTTAGGCAGAAATAACCAAATGCCAAGATAGTTTGGATGAAAGAGAGACAATTATGGTTTATTTAAGGATGTCTTATTATTTTATAATAGACACTAAACAATCCTTCTCTAGAAATCAAGAACCTACTAGTTATATTTTTATCATTTTGGGTAGGAAAGGTAAAACTACAATTCTTGATGGCAATATTGTGGTTACCAGGTCAAGTCCATAGATGCGAAAGTCATGATATTGTAGGTTATGCATAAATGGTCAAAATATTGATTAATCATCCTTTTTACTTGCACACAAAATATAAAATACCCTTCTAAGAAACACAAATAGAACCCTAATAATTTTTAGAGAAAGCTAGTGATAGATAAGAAATAACGATATAATACAAACTATAAATTTGACAAAACTGTGACTATAACTATAAAACTACAATTACCAGGGCAAAGTCACTGATTCAAACATTTTGATATTACATTTGGGGAATAGATAATAAATATTCTATATTAACCCTTCTTTTTGCTACACAAAGGATATTAAGACACTTCTAAAAAACAAATGAACTTATAAATGGGCCAGTAAAAAGCAAAATACAGAGATATGATCTGAACTAGTAAACCCTACAAAACTATAATTATACCTACAAGATCATAATTAGTAGAGAAAAACCACTATTTGTGAAGTTTTGATTTTTCACAAAGACAAAAACCTACAAAACCCTAAAACTATTAGAGGTTAAAACTAGATCAGCATGCAATATCACTATTTAATGTGTGATACTATAACTACAATATTATAGATACTAATGCA
This sequence comes from Torreya grandis, assembly GCA_037957365.1. NCBI lineage: Eukaryota > Viridiplantae > Streptophyta > Pinopsida > Cupressales > Taxaceae > Torreya > Torreya grandis. The sequence continues at coordinate 1,949,467 of JARHVA010000383.1, forward strand.
AAATCATAGATTACCTATACATAATGAATTTTCAAAATCTAGTGCTCAATCCATGTCCAATTGTTCCTATAATCTTTGAAATTCCTTCCAACAAACTTAATATATTAGATTATGGATTAGTGTCCCATCGTGATCACCAAAATGTAGCCCAAATTTTAGATTCACCTCTTATTACTATTTTTAATAATAATAACCTAAAATCAAAACACATCCAAAGGAAGGGATAAAATAGATAATAAAATTATTAGGAGAAACTCTTACCATAATTTTACCTCTTTATAAATCCTCTCCAAGATTGCTAAACATATACTTGATGCCAAATTTTATGGATGTTAGATTGTTTATATTTTCTTGATAATGGCTTCTAATGGACAATTGTGCTTGATAGTGGCTCTTGATATATGCAAGAAGGTTGGTTATGGATGCAATATATTAAGATAATAAGGTGGATTCTAAATTTATAGTTAGTTTTCATGAAAGGGGTGGCTTATTTATAAAGGAATTGGAGGGAGAAATCAATTGATCAAATTTAATTTTGAGCCATTGAGATCAATGGTTAGGATATTTCCAAGGAATTTAAAATTACTTATAAATCTATAGAATGGAGAATTATAGAGGAAAAGGGCCTAAAATGGAGGATATTTATATAATTATCTAATTCTAGAAATCTCTACTAGGGTTTAGGGATTTAGGAATAGCTAGGAATAGGGTGGTAGATGGGTAGGCAGAATAAATTATATTTTTCAATTGGCACGTGGCTTAGAGAGTAGGTTAGTAGGTAAATGGGTTTTGTTAGTATATTAATGAAGGGATTAATTGGTCATGGGATGGAATAATGTTTTTATGATGTAGGAGATAGGACATGGGACAATGGGATATTAGTTAAATTAGCTAGGAAATGTAGTTTTATGTTAAATTAGCATAATTAATGTAACTAATGGGGTGAATATATTTTAGTGTATAGAGTTTGTTCGTGTGTATTTGGATGATGTTATAATTTTTTCAAATAAGGAAATTGATTACATGATTCATCTTAGAGAAGTATTTGATAGATGTAGGCAATATGGGGTGTCACTTAACCCAAAAAAGAGTGTGTTTTTAGTACATGAAAGTAAACTACTTGGTCATGTTATTTCTAAGCATGGTTTGAGTATTGATCCAGAAATAATATACTCTATTATTTTATTATCCTGCCTAAGCATAAGAAATCATTGCAAAGTTTCTTTGGAAAGATTAATTATATAATAAGGTATAAATTTGATTTTTCAAGTTTGTCAAGGCCTCTTACAGCTATGCTCAATAAAAATCATAATTTTACTTAGACCAAGGAAGGTATAAAAAGTTTTGAAGAAATAAAACAAGCCATTGCTTGTTCTCCCACTCTCATAAATCCTAATTTTCCTAAGGATTTTATGTTGTATGCATATGCTAATGTTGATACAATTTCAAGAATATTGGCACAACAAAATAAACAAAGTTTGGAGTAATGAATATCATTGAAAAAAATGTGCTTTTCATAATAAGATGTCTCAAAAAAATTAGGCACCTACTATCCAACAACAAGATCCATGTGATGGTTACCCATACTAGCATCAAAAAGTTCTTGTTAAACAAATACATAAATGAAAAGAGCGCATGATGGATAATAAGGGTCATAGAATAGATGTGGAAGAAAAGGTAACCAAGTTGATTAAAGGCAAAGGGTTGTGTGATCACTTGGATCAAGATTTGTAGGAAATCAAAGAGGTAGTTTTGGTCTTGAATGATGAAGATATTACAATCAATCATACACCTTTAAAAATTTGTTTTCAAGATATTATAAGGTACCTTCAAAGTGTTATGTATCATCCAAACTTAAGTGGTTCAAAGAGAATATAATTTAGACTGAAATCTATTTTTTTTATACTTGTTGATGGTGTGTTATTCAAGAAGGATGTTAATGGCATGTTTTTGAGATGCATAGATCTAAGCCAAGTTGAAATATTACTTGAATAATTTAATGATTGACAAGGTGGAGGTAACCTTTTATTAAGGAAAAAAACCCTCAAAATCATAAGGGGTGGATAAATTGGCCAAATATTTTTATATATTGTCATTGTTAGGTAAGGAAGTGCAAGAAATGTGCATTGTTTGTAGGAAAGGAAAAGATTTTTTCCTTACCTCTTCAACCTATTTCAGTAGATCATCCCTTTATCCAATGGGTTTTAGAATTTATTAGTCTCATAAATCCACCTTATAGCTTAGGCCACAAGTGGATTATTACAAAAACATATTACTTTACTAGATAGATAGAAGTATGGGATTTGAAGGAAGAAAATGCATCTAGTGTCTTGGACTTCTATGAAGGTTTGCTCACAAGGTTTAGTGTTCCTTCCACTATAGTTTTAAACAATCCTATGGCACTTTTAGGGGATAGAATCAGTCGATGGGCTATCTGAAATGGTGTGTATCTCAAAATTTCTTCCAATTAATATCCACAAGTCATTGACATTATTGAGTCTACTAACAAAAACTTGTGGAAGATCATTAAGAGAAAAATTGAAGATAATCAAAAGATGTGGCATTTCAAGTTAAAATCAGCTTTATGGGATGATATGATCACCTTCAAAAAAATTATTTCTAATTTAACCTAAATTTTAGTGTATGGGAGAGAAGTTAGATTGTCAATCTCACTTGAGCTCCCTACTTTGGAGCAAATGCATCAGCTAGAATTATTGGAGAGTGGGCCTATGGAAGTGATATATGTTGAAACTATGGAGTTAGAGGAAATTAAAAATTAATACATGTTAGATATGGAGATATATCAACCACAAGTAAATAAAAAAATTGATAGAAAAGCATCTTAAAGGATATTAAAGGAAGTTTACTTGGTTCTAAAATGGGATGAGGATAGGGCCAAACTAGGAAGACACATAAAGTTTGACTCACTTTGGATTGGTCCTTATATGATCTCAAGTTGTAAACCTCACAATACCTTCCAACTAGCTAAGATGGATAGTGAATATCTCGCAATCCCATTTAGTGGGATTCATCTTAAACATTAATGCTTAAGATAGGTTTTTCTTTGTACATAGTAGTTTTAGTTTTCACTTTCCTCCAAGTGTTATCTTGCACATTTTTTAGTTGGTATTTGTATTAGTTTTCAATTTCCTATGTGATTATGCAAAAATGTTATTTTTGATTGATAAGGCATTTTAAGTTTCATTTTTTGTGATATTTTCATGACTCCATATCCCAATGGTTAAGGATATTAGTCTTGAGTGTTTAGTATGCAAACATCCCAGCAGGGTCACCAAGAATGTTGACAAATTTTACCACCATTGGTCAAGGTTGGTTATGTGCAAATTTTAAAGAAGATTCCATTCATGGATTGAGGATTAAATAAGATATTAAAAAAATCATACATCCTTAATCAATCCTAAACCATGCTCAAGAGTATCTCATAGGTCCAAACTTTGGAAGAAGTTTCTCCTATTCCTTTAACAAGCTAGTTGCAAGTTAGTAAGGGAAATTTTCAAATGTTCAGTTCATGAGGGAGAAGAAGAATTGGTTTTAATGGTAATATAAAAATATAGGTGATCCTATTATCTCAAGATTAAATTCATTAGTTTTAGGTTACATGGGCTTAACTTTATGAATTATTGTTAAGAGGAAAAGGTGCTCTAAAACCCTTCTAGAACTCTAATAGCTCAGTTTTAGGATATGTGATTGCATTTTTGAGTTATTTGATGCAAATAAAAAGTTGTGTGAGATATTATGGATAATAATTAACCATCTTAAACTTTTATAAATCAAAAGTTAAATGCAAATAATGGAGGAAGGTAAAGGTACAAGCTGTAGGGTTTCAAGCATGTGAGATAATCAAAAAAAGCACTTTTTGAAAGGTTTAAGCGATTGGTTGAAGATGTAAAATAGTTTTAATGATTAAATTGGAAATTAAATATCATAATTAAAAAATAATTATATATTTATGCCTCATAAAACTCAATAAGATGCCAAAAATTAGACATATAAGAACTCAGAAATGAGATTATACAAGGTAGAAAGCGCTAAAAAGTGCTTATTTTGAGTTTTAACAAGTGAAATATATTGAAATTTGGCATTTATGTTTGTATTTATGTCCTTAAATATTTTAAACTAGTTTAATATCTATACTATACTTGAGTAGAGATAAAATGGTAAAACACATATTTTAGTGAATTTCAGCTTATATTTTGAAAAGGGAAGAAGAAGAAACTAAATATGGGTATGGTTGAAAAACCTATTTGATTATGCATGCATTGAATCAGATTATTATGAAGATATCATATTTGGATTAGGAAGATGACTTAAAAATAAGATAACACTAAATAAAATGGTTTGTTAAAAATATAGTTAAGTGGATTACCTAGTGCTAGTTAGATCCCACAAGCAAGAGCTTCCTTAGGAGCTATCAATCCACACATTTTAAATAATTAAGTTTATAGAACATAATAGAAGGTACTTGCATCAATAATCAAAAATTAATGAAATTGAACACAATAAATGCTTTCTTAAATAAATAGACTAGAAATGACTAATATAACAATAAGCAAATCAATACTAATGTTAAATAGCTCAAGTCTATTTTTAAAAATTAGGTAGGGGACTATGAATAGGTAGAGATATAGAAAACTAGATTTGGTTAGGTGTAAGAGGGTGAAACTAACTTGCTGTTATTCTCTACCATAGTGACCATCATTGGTTGAGATGATCATCAATGGTTAAGGTAACCATCAGTGGTCAAGTTGACTAACAGTGATTGGGTAGACCATCGGTAGTTGAGACAACCATCAATGGTTATTGTGTGTAGGTATAGGTTGGTAAATAAATGGTTGATGGGATCACAAGGTTTGATTTCATTGGATGGGTTGGTTTTAGGCTGAGTGTAAAAGACAAATAAAGTAATTGAATACTAGAAAACAAATATTTATCTTGTAAAAGGTTGATAAAGTGGTTAATTGAGGTGGTTTACTCATTGGTGGAATCTAACATGATTCTAACAGAGTAATGGTACGTGGTTCTTTGGCAGATTTGCGGTAGCAAGTTGGCTCTCTAATGTGATGGCTGAATTGTTAGATTGTTGATGGTGATTAACCTACAAAACAAAGGAACTATAGATACACAAGCTCTTGATAATAATTGTAGATGTATTTTATCTCCCTACTCCTCTCTTCTTATATGCAAGGCAAGAGAGTTGAAATAAGATGTTATCTAAACCTTCAAATTATAACTCATGTATGTAATGGCTTACATGTGGATCAAGATAAGTTATTTTTAGAAAATCAAGGTGGGTGGTTTGCATGTTAGAGGTTGAAGAGGTACACCCTGACTATCAATGATCTAGGTGACTATTGATAGTCATCCTAACCATTGACAGTCAAGGATGAAGGGGAAAATTGGGTAAAAGGTTGGTTAAGCTAGTTAAGAAAATTAACCATGGGTTAGGATTAGTTAGGGGTCAAAGGGTGAAATTGGTCTTAAGGTGGTCCAATGGAATTTTGACATTTAGAAATATGGTTTACAAATTTCCAATGTCTATATTTCACCCCTTTTTTTTATATAGTTTTGAATCAATAAGCTAAAAATAACAATGGATGGCTAGTCAAAGGTCTAATTATATTGAGTATGGGAGCAGGTGTTCCCCCTCAAAATGAGAGTCAATGAGGTAAAATAGAATCAAGTGTAGTTTTGATAAGGTGGGTGAAGGTGATGGTAAAGCTAGTTTCCATGATGATAGGTGATAGGTTGGGCATTAATGTGCCAATAGGCATGTAAAGTGCAACAAAATGTGTGATATCCAAGATCATGCATAGACTAGGTTACCATAGGTGATAAAAATAAAGGTTGGTATTAAAATGATAAGTGACAAGTGGACCATATGACCATATTTAGGCATGGAAACTTAGAACACTTGCAAGTTTCCTAAGTGGTGTCTATGTTTTGATAGGTATCCAAGGTAGGAGGTACTCTCGGTGAAAACATAAATTGGTCAAGTGTCATGGGTATTCGAGGTAGGAAGTGATTCCAAAAAGACATAAGTGGGTTAAGTAATTGTGAGGTGGCATAAGTTTGAAGTGGTCAATATGGTAATGTTGTCACTACGGTCAAAGGACTAGGTAAAAGTTATCACAAAATATGTGTTAGATGGGCCAAAATAGACCAATGGTGAGATGATGAGGTGGTTAGGTTAGGAAGATAAGGTATTTTTAATGGGTGGGTAAAATATTTGGTGCTACTAAAAAAAGGTCTGCTTAGGTGAAAGTAAAAAGGGGTGAACATCCTGATCGTTGATGGTCAGGGTACTCAAGGGTGACTATCGAAGTTCATCCTAGCCATCGATGGTCAAGTTATAAAATAAAAAAGCCCATGGGTCAAAAGTGAAAATAAAATTACATTTAACACATTGTAACTTTTGTACTTTAGAGCTCTAATCTATTATTGCATTGTAGTGAAAGTGAGTGTTGATGGTTATTACTTGCTAGTGGGTGATAGTTTGCTAAGTGGGACTGAGGGGACCTAAGGGACCAGCAAGGATGTAGGGAGCATGTGGGCATGGATGAGGGTGGGTAGGTATATAGATAACTCCATGTTTATTTTCATAGAATTAGGTAGGGGATGCCCTTAATTTGATAGGCTAGCTTGAGTTTTTTCAATTGGATTAGGGTTTGAGGGTAGTATTGAATTCTCATGCCCTAATTAGGGTTTTTGGGGGAATTCAGGTAATGTTTTGGGTGAATGGGGAAATTGATCATGTGTGTAGGTGAATTGGGGTGGGTAGATACCTTAGGATAGCAAAGTAGGAAGTTTTAGTTTTTATTTTGTTATTTTAGGGTAGGGTAAGTTTTAGGTATTCCACTCATAAAACACCCACAATGATCGTCAATAGTCAAACTCAACCATCGATGGTCAACATCCTATGAAAAATGGTGTCTAACCATAGGTAATCACCATTAATATTTGTGATCACCTAAGACAAAAGGTTTTTGATAAGTGTTGAAAAATTTAAGGCAATCTAGATGGTGTTTGCTACGTATAAGTTGACCTTATAGGTTTAGAGGGTAAATTTGGTGGGTATTGGGTAGATATGTAGGATGGATATAGAAATAGGTTAGTTATTTAAAGGGTAAGGTAGGTTAGCGTTTTGGGTGTAGACCCAGTTGAAAGAAGGGGATAGAGGACATAGGCACAGGGGGTTGGACTTGATGGATAGGTAAGAGTGGCACTAGCTACTACACAAGCACATGTTATAGTGTTACAGGGTTAGGTGGTTGGTCTATAGGGTTAGGTTATGACTCTCATAGGTGATAGGGACTAGGGGAGGGATTCCCTAGCCTTGGTGACATATGAGAGGGACTCCCTAAGGTAGAGAGGAGGAAGAGTCATGGCACAAGCAAGACCACTAGGCACCATCTTCATGACCTGATACATAGATACAATGGAGGAACTATGATATTATGAGGCTATAGTTTTGATTCAGTGCCTTAAAGAGACCTATTGGGGTGAGTATAGATAAATCTTGTTAGGTGATGCTAGTGTGGCAACATGAAGGTAGTGGATAGCATCTATAAGTGGATAGATAGGTACTACAGGTGGACAGGAACCAGGACCTAGTGGTATACTAGGAGATAGTGGTGTCCCAAGGGTATAGCTATGATATACTTCAAATATATTATATTATGTTTATATCATTTTTATTTTTGCCTATGAGCTAATGTAGTGAGATGTATATTTTGAGAGAGAGACATGTCTATCTATTTGTATATGTTATGATGTTATTTGATTCATGAGACATACACACACACACACACACACACACACACACACACACACACACACACACACACACACACACACACACACACACACACACACACACACACACACACATATATATATATATATATGTATATGTATATATATATATATGTATGTATATATATATACATATACATATACATATATATATACATATATATATATGTATATATATATATATGTATATATATATATATATACATATACATATATATATATATGTGTGTGTGTGTGTGTATGTATATGTGTATATGTATATGTATATATATCTTATTGCTTATGCTCATGGTGTATGATTTTATTTGATGTTAAATGTTTATGATGTGATGTTTATGTTGCTTATGTATTATTCTTATGTTATGGTTTCTAGACACTGATGTAGACTAAGCTAGCTAATCATGAGATGGTTTTTATTAATGGGTATGCTTTTGACATGTTTGTTTGCTTTATTACTCATGGATGCTATGACATTATTATGCATGTTATGGTTATGATTATGATTATGTTGTTACTTATATCACACAAAGATATACCTGTTATGATTATGGTTATTATTATTTTACTTAGGGTAAAGCACATGAGGTAAGCTAACTAAAAACACTAGATGGGAGAATAGAGAATATTATCAAGAGATAAATATCATAATGAAAATATCAGCTAATATGATATGATAAGAAGAGGGCATGATGCTTCTTTGTTGAAAAGGACTAGAACAAAACTAAAGTTGGATTGGATTAATGAATATAAGCCCTTTGAATGCTTCATATTAGCATTCGTTAGTTGGTTTAAAAGGTGTCTTGACCACAAAATGTCAAGTAAACTTAAAATCCCTTGCTTATAGTGCATAAAGGGGGGATGGATGGAAATGAAACCCTCTTGTGAGACTATCATGCCTCTTATGTAGGTGCCTAAAGAGTTAGTATAAATAAGTCTATGTCATATAAAGTATAGACTAAGTGATGTAGGAAGTCTACTTATGAAAAAAAAATCAAAATTAGTTTGTCTTTGTTGTGATTTCAAAAATGGGTCTTTTGCTTTGTTTCTATATATGAGAAGTTAATCAATGCAAGAAGATTCCAAGAAATTGATGTGCTTTTAACAAAGGCTTTGCTCAACCATCCTTCAAGGGATTGGTCTAAGTTTATGTGTTGTGTTTAAGGCTTTATGATAGTTGTCCTTCAAGGGATCCTTATATTTGTGAAATTTTAGTATGCTTATGAAACTATCCTTAAAGGGTGTAATCTACGAATGTTAAGAATGACCAATGATTGTATTGGTTTGGATTTTTTTGTTTGCTTGTTTGATTTTTGCTTGATATAGGCTTGCTTATATAGAATTAAGGGTTAACCTTTAATAAAGCAAAAACTAAAAGCAAAAAAAGGTTGAATAGGTGTAAAGAGGGTTAGGTGACAATGATCATGGTAATATATCCTAGGAGAGGGGTGTAAATTACCATGAGAATCATGCCATGGGTAGAGCCATGGTACCCCTTGTTCAAGATTAGGCAATGACTATGATGGATAATCACATGATTTAGTTTCAATTAGTTTCCACTAGAATAGGGAGATGAATGTAATGTGGAAGAAAGGGATGAGCTTAAGTCAAAAGAAAAGGTGAACTTGATCCTTATTAAGAAAAGAATAGATGCAGTTATAAAGCATTGAGGGGCTCAGGCTCTGGGTGGCCTTCAAGAGAAGACAATCAATAAGATCTTGATCCATAATTGTGGGTTATGATGTAGGCTCTAAGACAATTGAAATAAAACTTTCCCTACTTTATTTTCTCCATATTAGTGACATGCTTATTTTATTTTAGGATGAGGTCTCTGATGTTGAATTATTTCACCCTAAGGTGTTTGTTATAAGCACTCTTGATAGACATGAAGATGGGCAAGTAACTCAAGTTGAGCTAAATGGTGTTGATGATAATCATCCTCAATAATGAGATCTTATAAAGATATATGTAGATATGGCATTTGAACCTTGAGAGGTAAGAATTCCTCCACTCCAAATACAAGAGAAAATGATGTATCACCCATAGGGGTTCTAATTCTAGTGTGATATGCCCATAAAGAAAAGGGGATGTGCAAATGCCAATCCTAACTAGATGCCTTAATCATTTTAGTTATCATGTTGTCAAGATTTTTGTTAAAGTCCTTGACCTATCCATTTTCTTAAGGGCGATAGGGAGAGAATAAGCTTAACTTAATATTGAATGCTTCACAAAGACCCTAGACTTGCTTATTCTTAAATGACTTATCATTGTTGGTGATAATATTATGAGGATCACCAAAATGATAGATGATGTAGGGGTTGATAAATTCAACAATATTTTATACTTTAGTTGAGACTAGAGGAATGGCTTCTACCCATTTGGTAAAATATTCAGTCATAGTGATGATATAATGGTGTCACTATAAATAATGGGGATTTATTTAACCAATAAGCTCTAGACCCAATTGTGAAAAAGGCCATAAATTAATGGAAATGCAAATACTATGGCTAGGTGCATGATGCAAATTGGCATATTGTTGACACTTAACACACTTTTTCACATAATCACAACTCTTGGTTAAGGGTAGGCTAGTAATAGTCAAGGTGAAGTATGTGTTTAGCTATAGTGAGGCTAATCAAGTGTCCCCCATAGATACTATCATATGTATCCTTGATAGTGTAAGAGGCTTATTGACTATGAAGGTAATAAAATAGAAGACCATCAAAGCCACATTTATAAATAATACCTCCTAGTAGGGTATAACATGAGGTACTCTAGATAAACATTCTTTGAGTGTTCCTAGATAGACCAAAAAAAAACTATAGAAAGTTTAAGGTAGTCAAAGGTTTGTTGATACCAAAATTATGGTTGGGTCTACTCCATATTGAAAATAGTGGGAGAATCTAGTTTGACATAGGAAGGTTGGGTTAGTCTATGGATAATGATAGATAACTTAGAGTTAGAGGGTGAAGATTGTATCTAAGAGGCAAGGGAAGCTATGGTATCAATGAACTTATTGGTAGATCATAAAGATGGCTGGATGTGATAGTGTTTAAATGATGTTAAGATTTCATCAAATAGTTGTTTGTATTATTGCAAAACATCATTCTTACACTATTAAGATCCATTGAGTTGATTGACCACAAGTTGGGAGTCACCAAAGATGTTGATTATTTTGACTCCTAGGGTTAAGGAAGTTTGAAGGCCTATGACTAAGGCTTCATATTCAGCCATATTGTTAGTACATTCAAAATCAAGCTTGAAGGATAAAAGAATAGGCTCACCATCAAAGGGAATAAGGATAATAATATCTCCCCCACCACATTAATATTTTTATCCATCAAAAAACATGGTGACTTGATAGGTAAAGTCCACCTAGGAGGGGGTCATGATGGACTTATCAGGGAACTCAATAGGAGGATGTTGGTTGTTTGCTAATGGTACTTTTAAAAATTAGTCAGTAATTACTTTGCCCATAATTGAATTTTGCTAAATGAACTCAAGTTTAAACTCTGCTAAGAGTATGAGCCACTTGGCCATATATTGGTTTTGGTATGGCTTGGAATGCATGTAATTAAGTGGGTTGATGTTGGGTATGACATAGGTTTTGTGGTTAAGGAGGTAGTGGTAAATTTTGGTGTCCAAAAATACTAAAGATAAGAAAATATTCTTGGTATGGGTATATCATGTCTCATACTCTAAAAACATGTTGCTAATGTAGTAAATAGATTTGTCTCTATGTTCATCCTGATGGGCAAGTATTGCCCCCTAAGGAGTAATCAGTGGTAGAGATATAAAGGTAGAAAGTTTGGTCATCTTTGGGAGGGGTAAGGAGAGGTAGAGATAAAATTTACATTTTGAGTGAATCAAAGGCCTTTTGACAATCACGACTCCACTTAAAAGAGACATCCTTCTTCAAAAGGTGGTGAAAGGGTTGGCATCAGTCTAAAAGCTTAGAGATAAAGTAATGAATGGATTGAAGCTTCCCATATAAAATATATATTTACTTAAGGTTGATGGGAGGAAGCATGTCAAATATTTCTTTGATTTTGGTGGGATCAACTTCTATTCTATGAAGGGAGATAATAAAACCTAGAAGCATATTGAAAATACCCTAAAAATGCACTTCTTGGGGTTTAGGTAAACATGGTAATAGATAAGGTGTTCAAATATGATCTTGAGAATGGCCAAATGATCCTTTCAGAGTTTGGATTTTCAAAAAAGGTCATCTACATAGTCCTCTACAATCTTATGGATAAGGTCATGGAAGATGTAAGTCATCTCATGTTGGTAGGTTGCACTAGTGTTATTTAATCCAAAAGGCATGACTCGATAGTAAAAGGTCCCCCATGGGGTGGTAAAATCAATTTTGTATTTATCTTTGGGGGAAATTAGGATTTTATTATAACCCAAAAACCCATTCATGAGGGATAACATCTCAAGGCTGGCTGTAAGATCAATTAGCTAGTCGATGATTGGTAGAGGAAAGTTATCTTTGGGGTAAGTAAGGTTGAGGTCATTAAAGTCCACAAAAATTCATATTCCCCCTATGGATTTGGTGATAGGTACAACATTTAAGACCCATTAGGGATAGTCAATGGGTTGAATGAAACTGATAGATAGGAGGTATTGAAGCTCTTCTTTAATGAGAAGGGCTATGTGAGGGTGCATGTACTAGAGCTTTTGCTTAACAGGTTTGGCATCATGGTTATTAACTATGTTATGGGTGGAAATGGTGGGGTTAGTTCCATACATGTCATTATAAAACCAAGAAAATTCTATGCTATGATCTTGGAGCAAAGGGGGGCAATCTTGAAGCTCCTCAGCATTCAGGGATTGGCCAATTTTGATAATGTGAGGGTTATTTAGAGTACCCAAGTTAATATACATGGTGGATTCATTTAAAATGGTAAAATTATTAGGAGGAAGTGATTATGGATGGAAGAGTCTAGGTTACCAAGGTAGGTGAGAATGAAATCATCATCTTGGCACTGAATAATGTCAATGGTAGGGGAGTCATCTCCTATCATCTTAAGATGGGCCAAAGGGATGGTTACAATTTCCCCTCATTTTGATAAGTCAAGGGTCTGAGATTGATCATGTTGATGAAAAAAATTAGGTGGGATGATGTCATCATCCTCACATGTAAGTGGAGGAGAGGTTGGTGAGGAAAGGGTGTCTTCCTCAATAATGGTGATGGTAGGTGGTTTGGTTTACTTCTTCTTAGGTAGGATGAAATTGAGGCCATATTTCTCACGAGTATTTTAGATTTAAATAGAAATCAACTCATGTGGGCCATGATCATATCATCTAATACCAAATCCTTTCCAAGCACACCTATAGAGGTATGTCTTGGAAAAGCTTGATTTGTCTAGATAGAAGAAGCCAAAGGTGAACAGGAGGTGGTAGAAGCATTGAGTGGTTTGTTGAGTCCCCCATAAATAAAATGGGTTTGATAGTGTGAAGTCCAAAATGGAATAATGGTTCTAACATTGGGTCCATACCTGGGTTAGTTAGTAAGGTGTCCATACACGTGCAGAGTAGGGAAGGTTGTCAAGGGCTAAAAAGCAATATTCCCCTAGTGAAAGGTGGTGGAATGTTGATTTCAAAGGGTTTAAGATGAGGATATAATTAGAGGGGATGGATGATTTATTCAATGCCTCATTGGTAGAAGGAGTTACTTTCTCTTTTGTGGTGGAGGTTTTGTCTTTGGTTAAAGAGGGTGTGCTAGATAGATGTAAGAGGACATTGTTGGGTTGGCAATGTCAAGAAGGGACTTGGGTTAGCTTAGATGGTGATGTCCTAGAATTTATGCTCAAATTTAATGTAATGATGTAGCATAGAGGGGAAATAACCCATGGAGTGAATCCAAGGTTGTTTCATCAAAATATTGTATCAAAATTTACCTTCCATTAGATAGAAGAGTTCAGGGAGCATGCAGGGTCCTACATGGATATGAAGGACAATTTTTCCTAGGGTATTAATAGGTAATGGTGTCATTAAAGGAATAGAGGATGGCTAATGTTATAGATATTAAATTGTGTAGAAGCTTCATTTGGTTGTAGGCATGGAGGAGATAATGTTAATACTAGTTCTTCTATCAATCACAACAAATTTAACGTAAGTTTGGTTGATGTAAGAAGTAATAAAAAGAGGGGTATCTAGGTCACCTTGATAGATAGAATGTATTTCTAAGTCCTTGAAGGTGAGAAGGTTGGAAATTTGGAGAGCACTAACAAAGGCTACCAGAGGTTGAGGGTCTTTAGATTGGACCTCTATCGATTGCAATACTTCTATAATTGATTAGTGATATTGAGGTGAAGTGGTAATCAACTCATATAAGTTCATCTTTGTTGGGGTCTAGTGAAGCTATTTAAGCACCACTCTCTTGATAGACTCAAAAAGGCTAGATTGGGAAGCACATAAGATAGATACATTGGGTTTAGGTGAAGTTGAATTTATTTGGGTAGGGTTTGGTTGGGAGGTATAAGATGGTTATGTCCATAGAATGGAAACCTTGGCCTTCTCCTTATCCTTCTATTATGTTCTTGTAACAAATGAATGGTATGGATAGAAGGAAGATTTGGGGTAGGATATTAGTCAAAATATTCATCACTCTGAGGTGAGAGTAGAGGATTACGTAGGCATTGGGTAGAGAGTGTTGTTGTTGGTTGGATTGGTATAGGGTTTGTGGGAGGTTCATTTTTTAATTGATCATCTTCATCATAGATCTAGTGTATAATGGTTTAGAGAGCTTTGCATTTTTCTAGGTCATGACATGTGGGTTTTGAACTGAGAAGGTCAATTGGATTGATAGGGGGTGGAGTCAAGTAATAATCTTGCAATAACTATTGAAAAATGGTGGAGTAGGATTTAGCTAAAGGTGGAGAGGCTTTAAGGGCTTTGGTCTTGGTTGGTAAGGTGGAGGTATTTTTAAGAGTGGGTTTGGTGATAGAAGGTTTGGGTAAGGTAATGCATGTGTTTGGTGGTTTTGATTTTGGTAAGTTGGTGGTTGAGAAAGTAGAGGTAGGAGGTTTTAGGATATGTAGCTTGGTTATTGATGGTTCAATGAAAATAGGTGTGTTAAAAAGTAAGTGTGTTGGTATAACCAACAATGGTAGTTGGGTCTTGGTCAAGATAATAGGCTTTCTAATTAGAGTGGAGGGATGAGGCCCTAAGATAGAAGGCAAGGTAGAGGGAGGTAAGAGTTTATCTCTCTGGCCTTATGATATTTCTACTCCCTTGGTTGATTTGGATTCATGATTGGTTATTGGGTTTAGTGAGGTAAGCTCCACCTTTATAGATGGGCGATTAAGAATTTGTTTAGGGAGGGTACCAAAGTTCTTGGTTAGCTTGGTTGGTTTGGTTAGAGAAGATGATTTGGTTTCCTGGGGTTTATGTGATTTAGGTGGCTTAGGAATTATTGGGTTCGTAGAAATTGTTATTGGTTTAGTTGATAGGGTAGGAGTTCAGATAGAGGAAGTGGTGGTTTGGTCTACCGAAGGTGTGGTTGTAGGTTCCTACTTGGTGATATAAGGTAGCCCTAATTTCTACCAGAAGGTGGCTCTATCCATGTTAGGGTTGGAGATAAATTCAAATTTCTACACTAACCTAGAGAATGGTTTATAGGCCATTTTTATTCCCTAGATAGTGGACCTAAAATATAAGACCATAGGTTGAGATAGAGAGGTGGTAACCTCATCCTTTTCCTAAATTAAATGATGTAAATTTTGGGTGGGTGACTCCTTTTTAAGAGGTGTAGACATGGGGGCTTTCTCTTCAAGGATGATGTTTGAAGGGGTAGTAAGTTTCTCGATGGTTTATGGAGAAGGTAAGTTGGGTGCTTGTTCTAGTATGTCAATCAAATAAGGCATTGATGGATTCACTACCTTAATAAGTGGAGGAGGAGAAAGAGGTGTTTCTTAAGTTTGGGTCTCTAAAAGAGGAGAAGGTAGCTCCACTATCTCAATAAGTGGAGAAGGTGAGGAACATATAAGTTGGTAAGTAGGTTCTTTAGCAATGAGTGTGCCAAGAACCATGTTAATAGTGTGGGCATCATGAGAACACTCAACCATGTTATTCTCATTTTTGGTAGGCCCATGATTCATCAAAGGATATTTAAATATGTTAAGGGATTGGTTTTGAAATGTATTGGAGTTATCCAACACAAGCTCCCCCTTGTCAATGAGGGATTGGACAACACTCTTGAAGGTGTTTCACCCACTAACATCATGCCCTATTACTTGGTAGAAGGTGCATAAGTCATTCTTGTTGTACCAACTAGGTGCAAGATGAGAAGAATCAAATTATTGAGGTGGTTTGATAGGAGGAATTTATATGATATTTGCTTTCAATAGCTTCTCTAGGATTGAAGTGTAAGATTCTCCAAGTGGAGTAAATTAATTGTGTGTGTTCTAGTTTTGGTTTCTTATGCTTTTCTTTAACAAACTAGAGGAATTTAGTTGGTTGGTAGATGATGGGGAAGTAGATTTAAGTACAACTGCATTCAAAGTACCCTTAATTTTAGTCTTAGTATTGGTTTAGTTATTTGATCTGGATGAGAAAGACTCATTAGTTTTGTTGGTAGAGTTCTTGTTTTTTAGTTTTAGCTTTCTTTCATCAATGCTCTATTCTTTAATTTACATACCATGGTGAAAGCTTAGTCAAAAGTTTAGAAACTCCAAACATGCAATGTGGAATAGATGTGCTTGGCACATTCCCTAGCAATGATTTTGATCAACTCAGGTTGAGGTAAGGAAAAGGAGAGTTAATTGATTAGGCTCTACCAATAAGCTAAAAAATTAGCAATAAATTCATCATCAAATTGTCAAATAGAGTAGAGGTCAATAATGGAAACCTTTTTGGAGATATTTATAAAAAAGTGATCTAAGAAAGTTTGAGATAGTTAGGTGAAGGAGAAGATGGAATTATTGGTTAAGGCACTATACCAATCCAATGCTAGTCCTAAAAAATACATAATAAAGGTGCAGAGAAGGAGGGAATCATCATAGGCAATCAAATAACATGAATGCCTAAATGCCCTAAGGTGATACTAGGGATCTTTCTTACTCTAAAACTTGGATAACTTGGGAAGTTCCCATTCAGGAGGATATGGCTTGATAGGCAAAAATGGGTGGATGGGTTTGTTACATATATGGGCATAGGATAGGAGATTGTGAGCCTTGAAGATGGATGACTCTAAAGTTGTCATCTTGTTCATGAGCATCTTTATTTAGTCTGTTTGGGGTGGTGCACCAGAAGCATTATAAGGTGCATACTATGGTTGGGGTTGAGTGACATATTGATAATTTTCTAGAGGTTGATAAGTTTCCACATATGGGTAAGTGGTTAAAGGTGGTTGGGTTAAATCTACATATGAATATGTGGTCACTGGTGGTTGGGTAGAGGGTATATACTAATGAGTGGGCACTAATGGTTGAGTTAGAGGTAAGGGATAAGTGGTAACTTTGGTAGTGATAGGTGGTAAGGTAGAAGGTATTGGTGTTACTATACTTTGAATAAGAGTGAGGGTAGTGGTGGTGGTAGTGGGTACTCTAATAGTAAGTGGGGTATGGGTAGGTAAAGTTTGGCTGGTGGCCATGTTGGAAGAATTGTTAGTTTGGCTAAGAAATGTTTAGGTGTTATAAGGTTGAGCTAGTTGGTTCTACATGGTTGTGTCAAATGAGTTTCCAATTGAGGTATATGCCTGAGTAGCCAATGGTTGGGTGGTGACAGGGGTAATAGAAGAGTTTCCTAAATATCCCAATGACATGTCATAGGGTGGATCGATAGGTGGTGCTAAAGTGGGTGTATGGTGAGCTAATATGCTAAGATAATGTTGTAAAGCTATCAAGTTATTATCCAAAAAGGTAGCAAAGTCTGGGTCACCTTGGGAGACTATCTGAGGCACACTAAAAGCATCAAAATAATGAGGAGAAATTTCAGCATCTGAGATATACTTCGTAGATGAAGAGGTAGAAGAGACTAGATAATCTATAGATGGGTTGTGACTTTTTAAGTCTCTTTTTTGTTGATGAGTAAGAACCATGCAAGTAGGATGAGAGGAAAACACAAAAAATATTATAAATAAAACAAAGAGAATGCAAGAAAATGATCAAATAAATACAACACACACTTGAGTACATTAAATTCTTGTGGTTAATTTTAATCTCACTTTTGGCTTATGCCTTAAGTTATGAGAATGTGTGATAGAAGTTGGCTTGTAGATCAGGTACTATAGAAGGAATCTATGGTTGGTTTTGGGTTGTTTAGGTGCTCAAAAGGATCTATATTGAGAATCAATATGTGGCTTGGTATTGGGGTCTACCCCCTCACTTCACACACCATAGTGATAAGGGTGTCAGGTGCTTAGACAATATATATTGATTTTTAGAGTTTATACTCAACAAAAGAGCTATGTTAGTTCTCTCCTTGGTAGTAACCTCAAAGTAGGATCATTGAGAAAGGGTAAGGTTACCACTAGGTGATGAAATCCTAGTTGGGCCTTGTCTCAAGTTTTTTTATGTTTAATTGATGAAGTTGGTTTGGTTTAGTGTGTGTAACAAAAGTGATGCTATGATAAGATTACTTCAATTTAAGTTAAACTATATGAGATAAAATTTCAAGAAATCAATGTATGCACTAAATTTTAAACCCAAAAGAGGTTTTAGTTTCTTTAATGAGCACAAATAGAGAGAAGAGCATACATATGCAAAGAAAAGAAACCCAAATTAAAGACTCAAGGTCTCATCAGGCATGCTAGAATGTTTTAGTGAATTTTAGCTTATATTTTGAAAAGGGAAGAAGAAGAAACTAAATATAAGTATGGTTGAAAAAATTATTTGATTGAGAATGTGTTGAATTAGATGATTATGAATAACTCCTCTTTGTCTTGAGAGGATGACCTATAAATAATTAAGCACTAAATAAAATGATTGGTTAGATAGATAGTTGAGTGGATTATCTAGTGCTAGCTAGATCCTAAAATCAAAAGCTTCTTTGGGGGCTATCAATCCACACATTTTAAATAATTAAGTTTATAAAATAGAGTAGAAGGTACTTGTATCAATAATAAAAAAGTAATAAAATTGAACATAAGAAATGCTTGCTTAAATAAATAGACTATAAAAGACTAATATAGTGATAAGTAAATAAATACTAATGCTAAATGGATTGGGTCTATTTCAAAAAATCAAGTAGGCGATTGTGAACAAGCAGGGACATAGAAAACTAGATTTGGTTGGGGGTAAGAGGGGGGAAATAACTTGTTATTATTTTCTACCATAGTGACTGTTAGTGGTTGAGATGATCATCGATAGTCAAGATGATCATTAGAAATTGGGTAGACCATCGGTAGTTAAGATAACCATTGACAGTTACTATGTGTAGGTTTGGGTTGGTAAATAGCTGGTTGATGGTATCATAAGGTTGTATTCTAGGAGATGGGTTGGTGTTGGGATGAGTGTGAAAGGACAATAAAGTAATTGAATACTAGAAAACAAATACTTATCTTGTAGAATTTTGATCAGGTGGTTAATTTAGTTAGTTGACTCATTGGTGGAGTATGACATGATTTTGATGAAGTAATGATACTTAGTGATTTGGTAGACCTACAAAAACAAGTTGGCTCTCTAACATGATTATTGGATCATTAGATTGTTAATGGTGATTGACATAAAAAATAAAGGAACTCTAGATGCACAATTTATTGATAAAAATTGAAGATGGATTTCACCTCCATGTTTCTCTCTTTTTATAGACAAGGCAAGAGAGTTATAATAAGATGTTATCTAGGCATTCTAATTATAACTCATGCATGCCATGGCTCATACATGGATTAAGATAAGATATTTTTAGAAAATAAAGTTAGATGGTTATCATGTTGGATGTTAAGGAGGTGAACCTTGACTATCGGAAGTCAAGGCGACCGTTGGCAGTCATCCTAACCATCAGTAGTTAAGGGTGAAGGGTCAAAGTGGGTAAAAGGTTAGTTAATTTAGTTGAGCAAACTGACCATGGGTTAGGTTTGGTTATGGGTCGAACTATCATATTTGTCCCTAATGTGGTCTATGGGAATTTTTACATTCAAAATCATGGTGTACAAATTTTTAATATCTATAACATAGGTTTATACCATTAAGGAAATCAACGGTTTTGACCAATTTACTCATAAATGAAATTAGAAATAAATGTTTAAGATATTTAAAATGGCATAAAACTATTTTATAATATTTATAATTCATATAAAGGTATTAATACATGATTAAAAAATTAAACCAATTCAAAATAGACTTAGATCACTGAAAAAAATATCCAAGTGGCCCTACGAGTAACAAATAGACACTTTTTTGTGAATTTTTGTTTGAGATTTTGGTGAAGAGTTTCAAAGATTTAAAAAAAAATTATAGGTATTCCCCATTAATAATTATCTAATGATAATATGAGTAGTGTTTGGTTAGGCTTAGAACTCATTCTAGACCCCCAAATCCAAATCTAGGTTTCTTGAGATCTAGAGAGCACAAAAAAGCATTTTTTGAGTTGTATATGGATTTTGGAGTTGAAATTTTGTTTTAATTTATATAAAAGCATTATAATTATGTTAAAATCCTATTTATACTCCTCTATCCAAATAATTCAAATCCATTGAGTTATAGGTTATGATTGTGTATTTGACAAGTTTATCAAGTTGGAGAAGATAGACATATCCAAGAAGAATTAGTATGGAAAGTTATGATTGTTCATAAAAAAATGAACTCTTATAAATTACATTTCATGAATATTTCAACAAATGAAACATATAATATCTCCCACTTCTATGCCACATTAGAGTAAGAAGATAATTCATAAGCTCAATCAATGCATTAAAATCCTCAACAAGCTTCTCAAGTCAAACACATATTCTCTTTGCCATTTGGAGATCAAGAAGGGGTTAAGTTTTTGTATTCAAAATGTTATCAAGATTATAAGGATTCTTCAAAAAAATAAACATGAAATCTCTCTCATTTCTATTCTCCACTAGAACCAATTAAGAAAAAGCCTTTAATTAGCCCTAGAAAGGTGGAGAAGCAACATGAAAGAATTGAGGAGTTGAGTTAAATACTTGATGAATTAAAAGGAAATATTTTCATGGAGAGAATCCTTCACCAATAAACATGCAAACCTCTCCATTATACACTACCTTGGAGCAATTTGAGGAGGTTGAGGGAGAGAAACATGCATGCAAGATATAAGGAAGATAACTGAAGTCAAACTCTAAGATGCAAGTAAGATAGCTCAAGTTAATCACTAGAAATATTGAGAGTATAAATAATATTTCAAAAACCATTCAAAAGGAGTTAGTTGAATATTATCAAGACCTCTTCATGCATTGAAGACAATCAAGTAGACCAAATCCCTTAAAAATAGGTCATACATAAGAACCTTTGACTTTTTAAAAGTATTAAAATAAGATGATCTATCTCTCCTCCACCATATTCCAATAAATGAAGGTTAAAATAAAGGTTTACTATGTATGAGTTTATATTTTTTTGAGTCTATTTGAAGTAGTAGTGAAGGATGACTAGGCATGGTGACTCATCCCTAGTTTGGGGCTACTTTGTCTCCTTTTTCCTTCCTTGATTTTCTATATGTATGTTTATTTTTTAGAGAAGATTATTAGATTATGTTTTTATATATACAAAAAATATACCAAAATTCATATTACATCACCTTTGAAGCAATAATAAGATGATTTTTCTTTCATTTTTTGGTTGTTCATGAAGTGTGTAACTCATATTCATTGATGTAACTTAGTGAATGATTGATTTTCCTATATTTGTGTCTAAACTTTTCACCTTTATGCATAAAAAGATAATTATTTTAAGTATTATCAAGTGTCTAAGTCTTATTTCTACCTAATTTAAAAGTTAATTCAATCTATGTTCATTCATTCCATGCTAGTGTGAATGTTTCTCAAGACCTCTATGTGAAATACTGATGCAAAATTCATTGTATGAAGATGAAGTGAATGTATGAAAGTTATTTATATTTAAAAGTGTGTCAATTATAGGCATAAATTACCTTAAAATTGGTGCATCACACCAAATTTTTAGTTTTCATGTTCAATTTTATCTTGAATATTATTCTTTTTACCCTTTTCCAAGTCAAGAGATCACTAAATTAGAGAGCCTAGAGAGAAGTAGTGAGTGTATAAAATTCAACCATCCCTTGGTATAGATATTGTATATAATATAAGGTCACCTACACCTTATATAGTTTTCATTATGTCAATATAAGTGAGAATAGGCACACATTCTTGTAAGGGTGCACTTATGAGTGATACCAGTTCCATTCATAGATTTTTCATTTGTCTTCTCCTTTTTGTTGAGGTGTGGAGCTAAAAGCTTCACCAAATGAGCAAGTTATAGGTTACAGGAATTACACAGTCACCGGCATCGGTCAGGAGTGACCGACATTAGTCAGGAGTTAACTAGGAGATGCCAACATCAGTCATGGATCGGTCGACGTCGGTCACAGGCAGACAGCTAGGGACCAATGTCGGTCACCTGTGCATCCAAAATGCTATTTCTGTGGATAGAACAGAATGTTTGCATGGTAGGATTAAGTGTTAGTCTTAAGTCCGCATCTCTATCTTAAGTAAGACTGTTTTGAGCCCTTGATTAGGAGGTGCATCTAATGGTTGTGATTGTATGCTCATGATCCCTAAGGTTATATAATAGGGATAGATCTTCATAGCTTATTAAATTGTAGAGTAACTATACAAGAATTGTATATGTGAATCAATCCAAGTGTTGGAGTTGATTGTAATTGAGAGAGAGAACTCTTGAGGGAAAGAGATCTGTACATCTGAGAGAGGTGTGGAAGAAAAGAAGTTTCTTCAATTGTATTCCTTTTGTAAAGAGTTTAATACAAGTTTTTAGGGTGGTTTCTTGTATCTCTTATTATTTGCTATTTTCTGATTCTAATTACTTATCATTCTGGTTTAATTCCATGTTTTATTGCTTTCACATACTAATCAATTTTGTTGGTTGATCCCCAACAAGTGGTATCATAGCATTTATGTTCTAGGTGCCTGACAAGTGGTATCAGATCTCAGGTTGACTAACAGGTGTTTCAGATCTGGTTAGTCTGTATTGATTACAAGTTACTCATAGGGATTTCTATTTGAGTGGGAGAAGCAATGGCAGAAGAAATTAAACTGAGAATGGAGAAGTTTAATGGTAAGAATTACCAATTATGGAGAATGTAGATAGAGGATTATCTGTATCAGAAAGATCTATACTTATCATTAGGTGGAGTTTCAAGGAAGCCCACATACATGGAAGATGAAGAATGGGAAGTTCTTGATAGAAAGGCTCTTGGATCTATAAGATTGAGTCTGGCATCTACTGTGATATCTAATTTATCACAGGCAAGGTCAACGGTAGAGTTAATGACTACTTTAGCAAATTTATATGAAAAACCCTCAGCTTCAAATAAGGTATATCTCATGAAGCAGTTATTTAATTTGCAAATGCAGGAAGGTGGATCTGTATCTAATCATCTAAATAATTTCCATGGAATTGTAAATCAATTAAATTCAGCCAAAATAGTGTTTGATGATGAAATTAAAGCTCTATTAATCTTATGCTTTTTACCTGAGAGCTGGCATACCTTGGTAATGGCAGTTAGTAATACTGCATCTGCTTCAAATATTTTAAAAGTAGACGATGTTGTTAGTGTAATCTTGAATGAAGAAATTCACAGGAAAAGCATAGAGGAAACATTAGGGAATGCTTTAAGTTTTGAGATCAAGGGAAGGCAAAAAGAGAAGAGCAAGAAAGGGAGATCAAGGTCTAAGTCAAAGATGAGAGGTAGATCCAAATCAAGAAATGGCAGGAGGATAGCCCACTGGAATTGTGGAAAGATAGGGCACATAAGCAAAGATTGCTGGTCAAAACTTAAAGAAGACAATCAGCATGAAGGTAAAGAAGAAGCAAAAGTTGTAGGTATTGCACAAGATGCTCTTATATTCTCTTTGCATAATAATATAGAATCTTGGGTGTTAGATTCTGGTGCCTCTTTTCATGCTACCCCTAATAGAGAATATTTTAGTGAGTATGTCCATGGAGATTTTGGAATAGTTTATTTAGGGGATGATGAGCCTTGTAAAATTGTTGGCAAAGGAAAAGTGCAGCTGAAAATGTAGAATGGAAACACATGGGTGTTGAGAGATGTCATGCATGTTCCCAGCTTGAAGAGGAATTTTATTTCTGCAAGAAAGTTAGGGGATGAGCGTTGTACAGTAACTCTCACAGCTAAATCTTGGAAGGTGACCAAGAGTGCACTTGTATTGGCCAAAGGTAAGAGAGTAGGTACTCTCTATTTATGTAATTGTATTACTGATAATTATCCTTCTGTATTATCTACTTCAGATGTGGATGCAAAGTTGTGGAATTCTAGGCTCGGCCACATGAGTGAGAAGGGAATAACTATTCTTAAGTCAAAAGGTAAGCTTTCAGATTTGAAAAGCATAGATCTAGATTTTTGTGAGCACTGTATTTTTGAGAAATAGAAGAGAGTAAGTTTTCTCAAGACTGGGTCAACAAAGAAGAAGCACAAATTGGAGCTTGTTCACATAGACGTGTGGGGACCAGCTCAGGATGCTTCTATTTTAGGATCAAAATACTATGTCTCTTTCATAGATGATGCTACAAGAAAGGTATGGGTCTATTGTATAAAGAAGAAATCTGATGTTTTTGACACTTTTAAGATTTGGAAAGCTATGGTTGAGAATAAAATAGGTAGGAGATTGAAGTGCCTGAGATCTGACAATGGTGGTGAGTTCTGTAGCCACAAGTTCAACTGGTATTGTTATATGCATGGAATACGCAAGCAAAAGATGGTTCCAAGGACACCTCAGCAAAATGGAGTTGTTGAAAATATTTATAGAACAATAATGGAGTGTGTAAGGTGTATGAGATTGCATGTTGGTTTGCCCTTAGAGTTTTGGGTAGAAGCTGTGGATACTACAGTTTACCTGATTAACAGATGACCCTTTATAGCTCTGGATGGTGGAATTCTAGAAGAGGCATGGATAGGTAAAAAGGTAGATCTCTCATTTCTCAAAGTTTTTGGTTGTGAAGTTTTTGTGCACATTAATAAGGAAAATAGAAAGAAGTTGGATGCTAAGTCTATGAGGTGCACATTTATTGGTTATAGCTCTGATGATTTCAGATTTCGGTTTTGGAATCTAGGAACTAACAAAATAATTAGGAGCCGTGATGTTGTTTTCAATTAAAAAGTGATGTATAGTGATCATTTCAAGAAGCTAAATTAATTTGGGTAGAGAAATGGAGAATTGGATGAGGTGACGGTCCAAAATGAGCTCGTGGGAAAGAATTATCACAGACAGGAAAACACAGAGATCGACATCCGTCAGGTAGGAACCGATGCGGCAATACAGGAACTGATGTCGGTCAGACAGTGACCGACGTCGGTTAGGTAGAAATTGATGTCGATCATGTGGAACCGACGTCGGCCAATAATAGGCTTAGAGGTGATCAAGGTCGGTCACTGTCAGAGAATTTGGGCAGATAGTGTGTTGTGAATGAGTCTTAGATGCCCATCAAGAGGTTAGAAAGGGTAAGTAAACCTCCAATTTGATATTCCCCTTCATTATTCTATTTATTGCTTACTGATGGTGGAGAACTAGAGAGTTTGATGAAGCAATACAGGTGGAATCCAAGAATCAGTGGGAGCTAGGCATGAATGAGGAAATTGATTCCTTGAAAGAGAACCAAACATGGGATTTGGTTGAGTTGCCAGTGGGAAAGAAGACACTGAAGAACAGATGGATCTATAGATTGAAGGAAGGTGAGAATGGACAGATGAGATATAAGGCTAGGTTGGTAATGAAAGGATTTGCACAGAAACCAGGTATTGATTTTGGTGAGATTTTTTCTCTTATTGTTAAAATGACTTCTATATGGACTGTACTATCTTTAATTTCTATTGAGGATTTGCATCTTGAGTAGCTTGATGTTAAGACAATGTTTCTTCATGGAGATTTGGATGAAGAAATATATATGGATCAGGTGAAAGGATTTGAGGTCAAAGGTAAGGAGAAGTTAGTGTGTAGATTGAAGAAAAGCTTGTATGGTCTCAAGCAAGCTCCTAGACAATGGTATTTGAAATTTGATAGGTTTATGACTGAGCATGGCTACAGTAGATGTCAATCTGACCATTGTGTGTATTTTAAGAGATTGGATAATAGTAGATATATTATTCTATTGTTATATGTAGATGATATGCTAGTTGCAAGATCACACATGCAGGATATCTCTGAGCTTAAGGTGAAACTAGCTCACACATTTGCCATGAAGGATTTGGGAGCAGCAAAGAAAATCCTTGGCATGAGCATTAAGAGAGACAGGAAAAATCACAGGTTGATTTTGTCTCAAGAGGATTACATGAACAAGGTGTTGAAATGGTTCAATATGCAAGATGCAAAACCGGTAAGCACACCTTTGGATGGACATTTTTAATTGAGTAAAGAACAGTGTCCTAATTCACATGATGAGGTAGAGTACATGAGTAGAGTTCCATATGCTTCCACAGTTGGGAGCTTAATGTATGCAATGGTATGTACTAGAGTGGATATTGCCCAAGCAGTGGGAGTTGTTAGTAAGTATATGGCCAATCCAAGAAAGGATCACTGGAAAGTAGTTTAGTGGATCCTCAGATATCTGAGAGGGACCAGCAGTAGGCATTTGTGCTATGGTGGGTCAAACACTTCTCTACATGGTTATGTAGATTTAGATATGACAGGTGATTTATTTGGCAGGAGAAGCACCACAGGATATGTTTTCACTATTGGTGGAATGATGATTAGCTGGATATAAAATTTGTAGAAGGTTTTTGCCTTGTCAACTATAGAAGCATAATATATTACAGTCACAGAGGCTAGCAAAGAGATGATATGGATGACACAGTTCATGGAAGAGCTAGGAAAGGAGCAAGAGAGTTGTAGACTATATAGTGATAGTCAAAGTGAAATTCATTTGGCTAAGAATTCAGACTTTCATTTAGGAACCAAGTATATACAACTGAGGTACCACTTCATTAGATAGGTATTGGAGGATGGTGAGTTGAAGCTGGAGAAGATCCATACAGATAAGAACCCTGCTGATATGTTAACCAAGCTGGTAACAAAGGAGAAGTTGAGTCTTCATTCAACTTTTGTAGGTCTTCATGATTGAGTTTGAAGATGGAGGAGCTAGAAGATGTTGCTGTATAGGTACTGGTGTAGCTATTTATCTCCAAGTGGGAGATTGTTGAGGTGTGGAGCTAAAAGCTTCACCAAATGAGCAAGTTGTAGGTTAAAGAAATTACATAGTCACCAGCGTCCATCAGGAGTGACTGACATTGGTCAGGATTCGACTAGGAGATGCCAGCATCGGTCATGGATCGGCCGACGTTGGTCACAAGCAGACAAGCAGGGACCGATGTCAATCACCTGTGCATCCAGAATGCTATTTCTATGGACAGAACAGAATGTTTGCATGGTAGGATTAAGTTTTAGTCTTAAGTTTGCATCTCTATCTTAAGTAAGACTGTTTTGAGCCCTTGATTAGGAGGTGCATCTAATGGTTGTGATTGTATGCTCATGATCCCTAAGGTTATATAATAGGGATAGATCTTCATAGCTTATTGAATTGTAGAGTAATAGTACAAGAATTGTATATGTGTATCAATCCAAGTGTTGGAGTTGATTGTAATTGAGAGAGAGAACTCTTGAGGGAAAGAGATCTGGAAAGAGATCTGTACATCTGAGAGAGATGTGGAAGAAAAGAAGTTTCTTCAATTGTATTCCTTCTGTAAAGAGTTTAATACAAGTTTTCAGGGTGGTTTCTTGTATCTCTTATTATTTGCTATTTTTTGATTCTAGTTACTTATCAGTCTAGTTTAATTCTATGTTTTATTGCTTTCACATAGTAATTAAGTTTGTCGGTTGATCCCCAACAAGTGGTATCAGAGCATTTATGTTCTAGGTGCCTGACACTTTTGAGGTAGGGTAACTACTAGTTTACATCTTCCCTAACCTAAAATGGAGGTAATATTAGTGGGGGGATGTCATAGATGCATGTTATCCACATTTGGCATAGTTTTTATATTTATTGGGGGCATGCTTTTAAAGTATACTATCCACATTTATTTAGTATTTGACACACCAAAATTTAGTGGGGACAAGTTTTGTAAATATGTCATCCACATTGGAACTTATATAAATTTTTATATTTATCCATATATAGTGGGGTATTATTATCATAACATGGTACACACACTTATGAAAATTTACAAATTGGCCAAAGCACATTGTCATATGATTTAGATACACATTTGTGGCATAATTCTATACATTGGTACCATTGTGATACATAGTTTCATCATGAGACATATATAAGGTGAATATGTTATGAAATGTGTACCTAATATTACAAAATCCAAATTAGTTTCAAATTTTAAAACTCTTTTATGGACTATCATCACCCATCAGGTTGGATTATTATGAACTGTATTGAGCCAATCTACTATAATAGTTGGTTCCTTTTGGTATGGTTGAGGTGATTAAATAACTCAATATTTATAAATTTATAGGTTATAATTGCTTATATCATCCAAAATCACCAAATATATGGTATGGGTTGACTTTGTTCACTCATTCTCACCATGTTATAAGTATGATTGGTTTGTATAGTTGAGCTAACCTCAATGATCAAGTGGTAACTCACCTTTTCTCAAAGGTTGGGGGCATGTGCCTTCCAACCCCTCTCTATCCATTTTATGTATGCACTTTCAAGATTTTTATATATTTTTTCTTAATCTTAATTTTATATATTTATAATGATACATATTTTCAAATCAACTTGCCAATAGGCAAGGTTGTTGCATCATTACACAGGTGTACTCCTAAACTTTGATCTTTCAATTTCAATGTTTTCAATGCTTTAAACTTTAGATTATGTGAACTAATTATATACTATAATGTTCTCTTAGTTTCAATTTAGTCACAAATAAATAACTTAAGTTGGGATCACTAAAAGGTAAGGTGTGTTATACACACCAATTATGCATTTATTCTCTTTTAAATTAGAAATTTCATTACTAGAATAAAAGGGGAGAAATGTAGATCATAGTTATGAATTATATAGCACCTCAATCTTGTAAAATTGGAAAAATTATACCCTAACTATTCTTCTCAATTCTAGACCTTTCCTACTTTTATAAGTCTTTCATTTGCTCTATCTTGTGCCCCTTGGCCTATCTCTTGGTCTGACTAGTCTTATGTTTATGACCTAGATTTTTTATCTTTCCTAGAATGATTAAAATATGTTTATATTATGCCCCTAAAAATTCTAAACCTATACTTATTTTATAACTATTATAACACAAGCATCGGTCCCATACCCCTACATTGAAACTAGTTTCCTACCCTAACGTAGGTGTTCAAAGCCCTAAATTCATCTAATTTTCAAATGAAACATATCCTAATGGTTAGTGTAAATTATTTAATGTGATATATTTCTTGATAGGAGTGGTATATATTCATAATCACTCATTCATTCCTCACTTATCATTAATACCAAAGAGCACTCAAAAGAGCATTTAATTTAATAAAGCTTCCCTATTTAATCCCATTTTCATATCAAGCATAGATATTGCACATCAACATGTATGAAGTATAGAAGGAGTATCCCAAGATCCCAATTTTATAAGTTACAAGCTAGGTCACCATTGTATTTGTTTTACACATATTGTACCCTTGTATACACATAATCTAACACATTATGGGAGAACTACATCAGTCTAAATTCCTCTTCAAAGTAAGGGTTATGTAGGCAATACCCATTAAAAGAGAGGTCTTTAGGGTTAGCTTGACACCATGAGCCCACTAACCCATTTTTCTAAAGGTTGTTATGAATATGAAGAATTAGGGTTTTTTCCATTTCATGAGGAGTGAAAATTCATGTCCCAAATTTGAATACACAAAAATGAAGGTGAAGATAAACTCAAAATCATTTAGGTGGTTGCATCCTTTTCTAATAACTATACCATATAGGACACCTACATTTGGTTTAGCTAGTAGCATAAATTCTAATGTATAAGGATGATGTTAGTGTCCACATACCTAGAGGCACTCAATCCAAAATTTGATGATTGTTATAAAATCCTCTTCTAGTCTGATTCATGCCTATTCTAGATCTGTAACTATGTTAGCATCAAAACCAGCTAAGTAAATTTTTTATTTGTCATTTACATATCTAACATAGTTGTACTTTCTATTTTTAACCCATCTCATTTTAATAAATTCAACATATTTTATATCTAAGTTTATTATTTTATTATCTTGATATAGATATAATTATCACCCTTGTGCATAGTCAAATAAACAACAATACTCCAAGGATGGCCTCAAACTTATGTAGTTTTCCCCTATGTGTGTGAAAGTGTGTCTACATAAGGGTACAATATACTATATGAAGATGCATGTAGATATGTATCTTTTAATTTGAAAACCATCACTCACAGGTATTTATTTGGATGATTTAGACATATAATATGACTAGTCCTACACTTGATATGACAATAGGGGCAAATAGTGTAGAACAGAGTGCTAGTGTAGTTAAATGATTTAGCTTTAGTAGGTGGTTACTTGGTATTTTCTAGATGAGGAATAAGAAGGATTTGACTTGTATTTATAACACAACTTTTAAAAATATCTCGTGATAGGGTTCAATTAAACAAATATGCTGACCCATAGGTTTCAAATAATTTTTAATTTTGATGACTTTTGGTAACTAGACACTAGATAAGGATCTAGAAACTATGATCATCAATAGTGTCCCTCTATGGATAATAATGTCCATAAGGATAAAAAATGTATGGCTATGAAACTCATAGTGAAGGATGTTTATTAATTTTTAATCTTTCTTTATATTATAAAATACTTGGGTCATCATAATGATATGGATCAAACTAAGAGATAAGTAATTTGGCATAGTGAAATGGTGAATACGAGCCTTTCAAAAATAAGGAGGGATAAAACTGAAGGGTAGATCCATGATTGATATTTTTCAAATGTATAAGACTTGTATTCTATAAATATTAAGTTTTAGTATCTACATTTCCACCCCCTCTTAATATAATAATGTATAAGGATGAAATTACTAGGTTAAATGAAAGAAATGAGTACCTAGATGTGTATAACACACCTTGACTTTACTTGAACCCACTTTGAGTGATTTTATTTGTATATAACCTATAACCAAGATCATGTTACATTATAAATCAATGCATGTAATCTAAAATTTGAAATAATTGAAATGATTGAAGAAAAAGAGAGTAAGGAAGGAATATACTTGTGTGTCGATACAACCATTTTTCCTCTTGATGCTTTGAATTGGTAATGATTATTCCTTATGAAGTATTAGAGATTAAAAAGGTTCAGACCTAAACCTTGGAGAGATGAATAGGGATATTAGAATGTGTTATCCCCCCATCCAGTACAAGGATTAATTGTGACATGTACATTAAAATCATTATATCTATTTTGCACAACTCAAGTGTGAATATATATTTCAGTGAGGGTGAGGTATTTAATCAACTCATCTTATACATATAGTGATATTAGATTATTTAATCACTTCAATATATAAATTTAGTAAGGTTAAATGACTTAATCACTTCAACCTATAAAGTGAACCCACTACTACATAGAAAAGGCTTGATAATAATACATCCTAGTGTAATCAATACATCTTAGTGAGTAGTATAATTTATAAGTTTTGAATTTTTTGGTTTAATATCATGGCATATGCACCTATAATATGTATTAGCTATAGTATAAATGTCAAAAATCTAACAAAACTTTGTTTTAAATCTATGTAAAATTAGTTAAATGTATAAGATTCTAACCCAAGTGTATACTTGAATCATCTAACTAAAATGGATATTTTTTAAGTGTAGAGGTCATGTCTTTATGGCATTCCCCCTCTAAAGTTTATAAACACTAATAAATTGTGTTAGTGTGGAGGTCATACTTTATGACATTCCCCCACTAAAATCTAGAAATGATGTGATTGTGTATAAGTGTGGAGGTAATGTTTGTATGACATGCCCCCACTAAAATCTAGAAATGATGTGAATTTTTATAAATGTGGAGGTAATTTTTTAATGACATGCACCCACTAAATTTTGAAAACTATGAAAATTTTGAGGTCATACTTATATGGAATGCCTCCACTGATATGTCCCCCTTTTAAGGTGATGTAATTATAACCTAAAAGGTACTTTACCTTAAAAGGACAAGGTGATACATAATATGTGTATGAATCATGTAACATATAGGAATAAAATGCTGAAGTATATATATATCAGTAAGGCTAATAGTATGTGATCACATCAAGTCATGAAGATGGATGATATAGATCATGGCAATGTATATATATTAACAATATAATCTCAATAAACATAATTAAACACATACATAAGATCACTCAATTTAATTCAAAGGAATGTTCCAAGGAGACCTCATTTTTATTATTTTTGAGTTTCACCCCTTCGATAAGTGGTTTCAAGACTACTCCCTCCAATTAATACAATGGGATCACTTCAAGGCTATGGGTGGCCTATGGTTAGAGTGAACCTCTAGAGAAGGTTATCTCCCCCTGATGAATCACCTAACTACAACTATTATATTATTTCAAAAAGGGAAATAGAGAGATAAAAACTATTAAATTGAACCTAAGACCTAAAATGAGGTGATGCATCAGGATGTTGGTCTCCTCCACTTGTTTAGACTTGCATAGTGAAACCTCAAAAATAATGATACACTTACGCAACTCCCAAATTTACACTCTTGCATAAGTATTTCATAATAAGGCCAGGATTAAAGGCTAAGCTAGTAGGAATGACACCTATTCATAGTTGGTTGCTTACCAAGACCTTATTTAACACAACCTATGACCTATAAAATGATTCATACCTTGCATTGAGGTGAGAAAGTTGGATAATAACAAAGGAAGAATAGTTTTTAATCACAAGACTATATCAATAACTCTATGATTTTACATAGAATACAAGTATAGAAGAAAGTAAAATAGTATCTTTTTATTGATTTAAAGACAAATTAAAAGTATTACATGGGTAGAGGCTTGTCATACCCAGTGGAAGGATAAAATGAGATGCATTCTCAAGCAAATTTATAATAAAAATAGAACAACACTACCAAGCTACATAAATGTAGGTGATATAACATGTTTGAGCCTATTCAAGAAGAAAATAGCTAAATTTTTAGGTCACTATGCTTATTCTAACACCATCATACCTAAAAAAATGAATATCTCCTCAAGAAAGTGGTGTAAGAGTGGAGTAAAGGTCCCTATCCCTGCTAAATCTATCTCTTATTGGTGGCTTGATGGAGAATAAGTGTGTCTTAACTCTTGAAACTCTTACCTCCAACTTTAACTCACCCCATTTCCACCTCCTTATGTGTGAAAAAATCAACTACCTATTTGACTTAGGTTTACCACTACTTTATCTCATGTTAGTTACCTCTTTCAAGGAGTTTTCAATGCCATCTTTGGGTTTTAATCATGTCTCACCTACATGAAGGATCATCTAATGATCAGCCACTTACTGATGGATCACCTTCTCAACACATTGACTCTTCATTGTGGTCTTGAATGACCTTAAATTTTCACCATGCTCATGCTTGTCCAACCCTATTAACAAACATCAAACGTAAAATAAATTTATATCCTTCTCAATTATCTTTAATAATAGTATAAGGTTGATGTTCCTTGAGGGATCTAAACTTGTATTCTTGTTTTTGGCATTTTTCTTGAGTAACTTGACTCCTCATTATTTCCTTATTTATTGAAGTGTCTTCTCAATCTCAATAATCTCTTAGGTATTGGTTGTAACTTGTTCATCTCACTAATTTTCATATCTTTCTCCATAAGACCATGCTTGAGTTTTAAAGTTGGATATACATTTTGAGTATAGGTCTGAAACTTATTTTCCTCCTCTAACCATCATTCTTCATAGATGAGGAATATTGTAGAACACACACTAATTTACAATTGTATTCTTGACTTCACTTTTGGGAAAGTCAAGGATACCTAAATCATCATCAAGGGGTATCAAACTCTTTTTTTCAATCATAATTTTCCTTCCTTGACTATGAAAAGGATTTAATGTGCCAATGAACCTATAACCTACCAATAGACTTAAAATACAAAATGGATCATAACATACATGATGTTTATGAATTAAAAAAATATAGAGATATTATTGAGAGGTTAGAGGGTTCTTGTAGAGAATGGTGGGATCCCTAAGACTAGGATCATCATTCCTTTCTTTAGTGGAACTTTCAACATCTATTTAGAAGTCATTGAGCTTCCTACTCTCTGTCATTTAAAATATGTTCTTCATGAGAATTTGAGGATCCAACATATATATGTGAAGTGATTATGGATAGCTTACATCATTTTATTTAGACTATAAATGCCTAAATTATGATTCACAATCCTTTTATTTCCTTATAGAAGCCTTTAAATTTGCAACACCATCATGAAATTCATGAGGAACCTGTGTTGATTGTATACCTACATGTCACTCACTACCATAGGCTTTAAAACCTTATTTGATATCTATAAACTGTTTTGGAAACCCTTAAGGAGGACTGTAGACAATTGGGTTTATATTATAAGACAAATAATTTGATGTTTAGTTTAGTCCTTGAAAACTTGCCCAACCTTCTACACTTTAACTTTTTGTATGCCACCTTGATAGTTCATGGAGTTATTGAGATGTATTATGTATGCAATTAAAATTTCATGATGTGAATGAATTAATCTTATATTAGATCAAATATATCACACCTACACTTTCAATTGGGTATACACTTGTTAAGTGGGAGCATGACCAATATGGGGATCCACTAGACCCGATTAGGGGATCACTTGTATCATTTGTCACAACATTTCATGCTAGGAAGGGTTCCAAATCCTATATTATAACACAATCACACAACAACCCTAAAGATTCCTATGATTTAATATTTCACTTATACTAACAAACAAGAAAGTAAACCATATTAATAACAATAAAATTAAACTAATCTAGTGTGCACCAAAGGTTATGGCACAAAGTGGGGGTTAGAATAAAACAAATAAATAATAACTAAAGTAAACATGAATATGATACATATACTCACATAAATGCATATGGAATCCTAATACATGGAAGATAAGAATACATACTGCATTATCTATATACTCTTATAAAAGAGAAATAAAGTTAGGAATACTTACCTTTGAAGGCAAACCTGTCGAGCCTCAATCTTTCCCTTGGCCAAGATGCTTCACAAAATATTATTGTGGTTTGTAAGGATAATGATAGTAAATCATCTCTAAGATATATAACCTACCTAATAATCTAAAATACTTCTCCATAAGACAAGATTAGAGCTTCAAAGAAAGTATTAAACCCTAAAGCTTTATTCCTCAAGTAGAATGGTCAATAAGTAGATGTTCATTCGCACTTTGTTTCTTGATTCAACTCTCTTTGGAAATGGTGGTAAATGACCTTATATATATATATACATATATATATATATACATATATATATATATACATACATATATATATATATACATACATATATATATATATACATACATATATATATATATATATATACATATAGATATACATATATATATATATACACATATATATATAGGTGGATCTTACCTAAAAAAAATTGGATGTGTGGTTACACTAGGTCGACCAGGTTGACCTATCACATTTTTGGGTTAACTCACTAGGTGCGTGTTAGGTCAGCTGGGATGCTAACAAACCAAAAGAGCTAAAGTGTCCCCAAAACATACTAGGTTGACCAGGTTGACCTAGTTTTTTGAATAGGTCAAAAGGGTAATAAGGTAAGAAATAAAGGAATAAAGCATAACAATGACTGAAATGGATAGGAAAGAGAATAATAAGCCTAGGGTTTAAGGTTTTAGGAAGAAAGAGTGTAGATGTCAAGTGAAAAAAGGAACAACAATATTATGAAGCACCAATGGTCTTCCCACCCCTTTCTTGGTGTACTCCTTAAGGCATGCACTCAAATATATTGAGACTCAATAAGTTCTTGAAATATACAAAGTTTTAGTAATCAATAAAATTTTCAAAATATTTTGTGTATACATGTGCCCCAGTTGAAGCTCATCACGTGTCACATAAGTGCAACACGGGATGGTGCTTTAGGAATAAAACATGATAAGACACAATGTTGATGCTAAGTATGGTGTAGTAAGAAGCAAATAAGATAAATAAAAGGATTGAATTAAAAAACACATACATTTAACTTACTTTAGTGCTATAGATAAAGAAGTAAACTATAATAAATGAAGGTTTCCAATGTATAGTACACTAGGCAAACATATAGAAGTTAGTGAAAAAAATAGCCAAAAATCAAAAAAATTGGAAGATAAGCATATAATAGTGGTTAGGTTAAGATAGAGATTTTAGGAAAATTGGAAAATTAGGATTGGTAAGGCAAAGATTAAAATATTTAAGGCAAATAAATGACAAAAGTATGGTAAATGAATGATAGATTGATGGTAAATGAATGACAAAAAGATGGTAAATGAATGACAAATGATGGAAAATGAATGACAAATAATAGGAAATAAATGATAAATGATTCAAAAATATGGTAAATCACATTAAAAAATATGTAAAACATAAATGGAAAAAATGAATGTAGAACATACTAAATCATGTTGGGAAGCATGTAAAACATGAATGATAAATGAAATATCAGTGCAAGAAAACTTGAACAAAGATATGTATGAAATTAAAAAGTAAGCTTATGTAAGATAGACATGAAAGAATCAAACATAAGGAAAAGTATGAAAGAATGTCAAATGAAATGTAATTGAAGATGGAGGATAAACATGAATATGTCATATATGTAAACAAAAGCATTTAATAATGGAAAAAGGGGTGTGGACTCAGTTGTCCACAATAGAAGGGTGGTAAATAATAATAAATAAAAGAAAAGAGTGATCCATAGTTTCTCAAACATGTTGTTTTGCATTGAAAGGTAGATAAAACTAAAACAAAGTAGTGTTAGCATGTTTTTAAGAGATGAAGAAGAAATAATTTAAAGAGGTAAAATAGATTTAGAATCATAATTTGGCTATCAAGGGGGGATATGAAATGGGTGAAGGGGAGAATGAAGGAAAAACCAAGGTAGAAAAAATCTTTATAAAAATCAAGACACTCAAAATTTTCTTTGTCAAAACAAGAGGACTATCAACCTTAATGACTCTAAAGAACTTCTCTTAGATATACAAGTCTTAGATCAACAAATAGAGTATATAGATCATCCCATGAAGGTTATATGCATGAAAATTAAAATGGACCTACCTCCCAACGACATGTTTACCATTCTTTAGGACCCCTTAAAGATCCATCAATCTAATGCAAATATTGGGTACTTGTGTAAGAAAGTAGGTATCACCATATTTTTTTTGAAATCCCCTATTCCAATCTACTGGCCTACCACACCCTAAAGGACTTTAGCTCTATGTGAAGTTGACTATGGAGGTTGAGCCTCAATTAGAGATAGGAAATGTGCTTGTAATAATGTATTTTAGTGTAAATATGACTTTTAAGATTTGTATGTCACATTTTAAATATCATTGCCTTTTATTTTCAAATGATTTAGATTTTAACATTCTTGATGGCTTTTTTTATTCCTCCTCCATATGGATTTGGAAAACCAAACATGGGTGCTAAAGATGACTTTCATTTGAAAACTTGGGACAAGGTTGATAAGAGAGATAACTTCAAAGAACATGGGATATAAGATTCTCATAATTCAAGGTGAAATAAAAGTTTTATCTTGACTTCAACCTTGTTTTATCTTGACTTCAACCTTGTTTTATCTAATGCAGAGATGAAAGAAATGGGAAATCAAGAGGAATGACACATAGAACAAATTTGAATTACTTGAAATTGAAAAACAATGTGATAATGGGAAAAAAGGGATACAATGATAGTAAAGTGTGATTCCTTGTCATAAGAATTAGGGAAATGGAGGAAAACGTGCTAACATAGATTATTTGTGCAAATTCCATCTAACAAAAGAAGAAAAAGCTAAAGTTGAGAACAAAGATCACAAAGAACGTGAAAATATGGAAATTTTATGAGGAGAGCTAGGTCCCATCCATGGTCTTACCTTGAAACTCACAATATAAAAACCCAAGGGATGTCAAAAAGATAAAATGCAAAAATAGAAAGAATACTATGGTGCATCAAGAGGTAAATGCTAAATAAAGGGGCAAAATGATCATAAATATAATAAGGAAAAGAATGACATAAAAAATAAAAATAAAATAAAAGAGATAAATAAGGAAAAAAAACAAATTCCAAATGTAATGTATAAGAAAGCCAAAAGAACATAAAGGAAAATGATTATGCTTAGGAAGGTGAAAAAAAAGAAATTTTCATAAAAACAAAGAAACATGAGACAAAAAGAATAAGTAAAATCTATGCTAACGTCTATATCAAAGATGAGCATGTGAAATACAAGTTTATAAGTCTCGAAAGGTTTCTTGAAGCTAGATGTGTTTGTTATTATGTATTGGAGAAGAAGATTGGGCATCACAAGATGCCCCAAAGGGTAAGTGGATGTAGGGATGGGCATCACAAGATGCCTCAAAGTCTAAATGAATATATGGATGGGCATCACAAGATTCCCCAAACTCTAAAGGGACATGTGGATGGGCATCGTAAGATGCCCCAAATTGTGAGTTGGAATGAGGTGATATTGAACCATTAGAATGATTTGCATTAGATTGATAGGTGCATTCGGAAATAGTTAACTATGTTGGTTTGTTATATTTTAAGGAGGTTGAATGTGACATATGATGTATAGGAGAGGTATGGAGAGATAAAGGAGGTAAAGGAAGAGCATGTATGATTTGTTTTGGATTAGGCATTTGAACTAGGTATTCTTTTGGTTCATCTAGCCTAAGACATTGAAGTTCAATGGATGCCAGAACATGTTTAAATTTGTTCATGTTAGTTATCCTTTCCTTATTGGTATAGGAAGAAGGATCAATTATTGTTTGAACAAAATTAGTAGATGAGGTATAGGTATGGGGTGATTGTTGTTGTTTATTAGGTAGTTGATGTTGATGTGATTATGGTTCTTGATATTATTTACGAGATGCTTGAAGATAATCTTGATAGCATTGTTTGGTAATAATATCAAGATTGAAATGTGGACCAAGCAAGGAAGAAATAAGAAATTGATGAATATCATGACAATCATGAGAATGACCTATAGTAGCATGTTGTCAACAAAATTTATCCAGATTATACCATTTTGTAGGAGGTTTGGAAGGATAAAAATTCATGGGTTTATAAGGTGGCAATTTATCTTTAAGTTGTTATATACTCAAGGTAGGGTGGGTTAGGTTAAAATTAGTTGAATTGGATGCTCCACTTTGAGGTTGGGGATGCTTGGATGAATCAATGTTATGAGAACAAGATTGGAAAGATGATTTAGTAGTTGTTTTAGATGGTTCTAATTGAGTCATAAGAAAGTCTTGCCTTTTTTCTTGTTCTAAGGCTTCTTCTAAGGTCTTCGATGAAAATTTTGAACTTTGTATTGAAGAGAAGGTTTAAGATCAGTGACAAATATTTTTAGAAGAGTGTAATCATTCATGTTATGGTCCACTTTACGAGTGAGGGACTTTCATCATTTGATGAAAGTATGAGCTGATTCATTAGTAAGTTGATTGGCATTGATAAAATGGCTAAGGTGTTTTTAGGAAGGTCATCATGTTGGAATTCCTTCACTAGAGCATTGAATAAATCTTCTAGTTGTGAGATGGAATGTATATGAAGTTGGTTGCACCATTCAAGTGCATCACCAACAAAGGTTTTATATAATACCTTGGTGGTATCAAAGGCGTTAGTTTGGACCCATTATTTATATAAATTACCAAAATATTTAAGAAATATAGTAGGATCCTTAGTCCCATTAAATGTGATAGTTGGAGAAATGTTTCCAATATCTATGGATGCAATAAATGGAGCTAAAGGTTCATTTTGAATATGTTGAAGCATTTTACTATTCATTGGAGGTTGAGGGATGATATTCCCATTGGCATCTCTCAGAGGAGGGACAAATTTTTGATTTTGTTGAGACATGATAACTTGAGGTGGTTGAATAATCATGTTGCATGCTCATCATTTGATATTGATTATAATTTTTCATGATGTTCATTTATTGAATGACTTGGGCAAGAAGTTGAGTTGTATCAATAGGTGGATTGGTGTTTGTAGGAGGGGTATTAGTGTTGATAGGAAGATGATTGTTAGTGTTGGTGGGAGGAGGATTGTTAATGTTGGTTAGAGGAAGATTATTTGAAGGTAGAGGATTCCCAACATTGGTATTAGTTGTCTTAAGTGTGGTAGAAGAAGAAAGAAGCTTGGTCAAGACACCATTATTGTGAAGAGTGTAGATAGTATTATCATCAATATTTTTGAATATTTGGGAAAAATCTAATTTATCAATTTTATTAGTATGATTTGGTGAAGGACTCCCAACACTAGTATTTGGAGGAGGATTATGATAAAGGATATCAACTATATTGCATTATGTAGTGAGTGATTTAGGCTTAGAAAAAGGGGAAGGAAGAAATTGGATAGTTTCATCAGAGGTAATGAAATAAGTGAGGTTACTATCCAAGTCCTTAATAATGTAATGTTATTGACTAAGGTAAGGCTGAAAATATGTCATCATGATGAAATAAGACTAGATAACCACACAAAGAGAACAAAAAGTGATAAAAATAGTACAAGGCCGATCGGGTCGACTTAGCATAGAAACAAGGACTGTAAAACTTTATAGGGTTGAACAAGTTGATATAGCACAATGTAAAGAGATTATAAGGAAAGGTAAAAGATAATGCAAATAGTTATTTATTAACCAAGCCAACTTAGTATAGTGGACAAAGGCTGAAAAAGATACTAGGTCGATAGGGTCAACCTAGTATAATAGACATGTTACTTATTTTGCCTATATCTTTAGTTATACTCATCCATTTTGAAAACCGTAAATACATTATATTCATGAAGATGTAGGGAATATGAAAAATTTGATATCAAGTTGTGAATTAAAATAATATGGTTTACAAATAATAAAAATAAATAAGTATTAAAGGGAAACAAAGAGTTAATTAAATTAATGATAGCTAATTCAATTGATACACACAAATTGAAATCTTGCACTAACACTGGCTAATGCAATATTTTTCAAACATAATTGATCAAAGAGCAAGAAAACAACTTGAAAGTAAAACTAGCTACTTGGTCAACCTAGAATGTTGATCAGATTATTAAGAATAATTTTAAATGATAGGGAGTTGGTTGTAAGAAAGGTACTATATAGTAATATATGCATTGTTTTAGGTGAGTTTAGGATGAAAGGGACTGTATTGGAAATGATATAGTCTTGGTATTGGGGCCTACCCCCTCACTTCACATACTAAAGTGATAAGGGTGTTAGGTGCTTAGCCAGAATATACCATTAACCATGTTTTATACTTGACCAGAGTATTAAGTTGGCTTCACCCTTAGTGATGAAATCCAAGTAGGTTGGCCTAGGTAGTCAAATGTTAAAATGCTTGTTGATGTTATGTGATTTAGCCATGTGTTCATAAAATATAAATAGTGAAACTAAATGGTTAATTAAAATCTTCCTAAGTAGACTATTTGAATTTTAGAAAAGATGTGATTAACATACAAGGTAAATTCCAACTTTGAAACAAGGTATAGTGAAAACACTATATGCACAATATATAAAACTAGGTTGACAAGGTTGAGCTAGTAATGTTGAAGATAGGGTCTAGAAAACCTAGTAGGTCAACCTATTTATTTTAGAGAGCACACAAAACATAGTACTGGGTCGACCAAGTTGATCTAATTGGCTAGCTAGGGGTAGTTTTGAAGACTACAAACTTGAAAGGAATGTACAAAATATAAAGAGATAAAGAAAAAAATATTGACCTTGATGGTTCAAAGGTAGAATTGAATTATATTATTGATCAATAACCTTGGAGAAAATTGATCCAATCTATAGAACTGGGTCGAGATGGTCAACCAATCTATATAGGAACCTACTGAAAAAGTGTTGAAAATGCACTAGGTCAACCTAGTCGACCTAGTAGGTTGAACTAAAAGTTTGAAAATTCACTAGGTCAACCTGGTCAACCTAGTAGGTTGAACTAGATTTTTGAAAATTCACTAGGTTGCCTTG
This sequence comes from Torreya grandis, assembly GCA_037957365.1. Classification (NCBI taxonomy): domain Eukaryota; kingdom Viridiplantae; phylum Streptophyta; class Pinopsida; order Cupressales; family Taxaceae; genus Torreya; species Torreya grandis. Next base: position 1,991,681 of record JARHVA010000383.1, read on the forward strand.
GTTAACCTAGTAGTTTGGAAACTTAAAAATCTATGCATAGAGATAAATAGATGGGTCAACAGAATTGATCTAGTAGGTCAAAATATATGATAAAAATGATGATAAAAAGAATGAAATAAGTGAAATAAATTTGAAAAGGGTTAGTTTCATGTTGGGTTCACCAAAATGTAATGAAGGTGAAGCCAAAGTGAAACTAATGTTAAATAAGAAAGGAAACAAAAGTGGAAATGTGAAGATAATCCAACTAGTAGTGGGATAGGATTCATGTCAGGTTCACCAGAATGTATGTAATCAAAATTTAATGATGTACTTGAATTAATATTGGATCGGATAAGATGGAGCACACCTACACTTTTGATTGGGTATACACTTGTTAAGTAGGAGCATGACCAATATGGGGATCCACTAGACCCGATTAGGGGGTCACTTGTATCATTTACCATAACATATCATGATAATAAGGGTTTCAAATCCTATATTCTAACAAAATCACACAACAACCCTAAGGATTCCTATGATTTTATATTTCACTTATACTAACAAATAAGAAAGTAAGATATTCTAATAATAAGAAAATTAAACTAATCTAGTATGCACCAAAGCTTATGGCACAAAGTTGGGGTTAGAACAAAACAAATAAACAACAACTAAACTAAACATGCATAGGATACATATACTCACATCAATGTATATGGAATCCTAATACATGGAAGAGAAGAATACATACTTAATTATCTATCTACTCTTACAAATGAGAAATAAAGTTAGGAATACTTACCTTTGAAGATGAACCTATTAAGCCTCAATCTCTCCCTTGGCCAAGGTGCTTCATAATAGATTATTGTGGTTTGTAAGGATAACCAAGATAAATCAGCTCTAAAATACACAACATACCTAAGCATCCAAAAGAATTATCCACAAGACAAGATCAAAGCTCCAAAGAAAGTATTAAACCTTAAAGCTTTATTCCTCAAGTAGAATGGTCAATAAGTAGATGTTTGTTCACACTTCATTGATTGATTCAAATCTCTTTTGAAATGGTGATAAATGACCTTGTATATATAGGCATGTCTTACCTAAAAAATTTTAGACATGTCGGTTGTACTAGGTTGACTAGGTTGACCTAGCACATTTTCAAGCTAATTCACTAGCTCTGTGCTAGGTCGAATGAGAGGCTAACAAACCAAAAGAGAAAAAGTGTCCCCAAAACACACTAGGTTAACTAGGTCAACCTAGTTTGTTAAATACGTCAAAAGGGTAACAAGATAAGAAATGAAATAATAAAGTGTGACAATGACTAGAATGGATAGGAAAGAGAAGAATAAGCCTAGGGCTCAAGGTTTTAAGAAGCAAGAGTGTAGATGTCAAGTGTAAAATGGAAAAACAATATTATGAAGCACCAATGGTCTTCCTACCTCTTTCTTGGTGTACCCCTTAAGGCATGTACTCATAGAGATTGAGACTTAATAGGTTCCTACATAATACAAAGTGTTAGTAATCAATAAAATTTTGAAAATATTATGTGTATACAACTTCTATGGCTTGAAATATTATTGATCATGATTTATAATGTCTTTAACATTATAATTTTTCATGAAAACTTTATTCCTAGTTATATTAAGTCTAAGATGTCCCTGAACTTGTACCTCTGCCTCCATATCTCTTGACTTCTAATTTGATGTTCTACTATCTCATTCAAAGAGAAAACATAACTTCCAAGTCATGTTGAGGGTTATGACTCATTATATATTCATTTTTGGATCTCATAATAGTATAAAAGACATATGACTCTTACTTTAGGTCATCTTGATTTCATTCACTTGGAATTCCATCTCTACACTAATTCTTAATCCTTAGATGAGTCAAAAATCAGACTTAATGGTTTTGAACTATGTTTCCTTGATCTACAAGTTTGGTAACTAATTTAACTCTTATTTAAAGTCATACTAACACCTATAACCATTTCATACTATTATAAAATATTATCCTCTATATCCCTCTATCATTCTACCCATTTTGGCTTGATAAAACACAAGATGGAGTTTTTTCTTATATTCTAAAAACCCTAGATAGGGTACATAGTCCAACATTGACCGAGAGGATTATTTTTGAATGTATTACCTTTTGGGAAATATTTATGGATTTTTTATGATGGTTAATATATTTATAAATGATTAGATTCATTATAACACTTCCCCTACCATTGGAATAAAGCCTTATCTTGACTGCTCAAGCATACTTAGGCTTAAGACCAAACCTGCAACTTATGAAATTTTATCAATTTTGTTTCCTTTTTATAAGATACCATGCTTTCCATCTTTCATTCACCACTATGATCCATTTAATATTCATATAGAATTTTAAATTATCATGTATCAAGTCTTTAACAACTCTTCCATTATCACTCAAAATTAGGCATGCTTTTTGGGAAGGTTGAGAACATGATTTTAGTCTTGAAAGTCATCATGGAGCTACAACTTCATTGGGAGTGACTCAAAACGTAGATGAAACCTCATTTTGTAGTAATATAACATTACTAAACTTATTATAACCCCCTAAACCATATTTTAATCCATAATATACTTTAGAGATATGGAGATACAAGGCAATCTTTTGAACTCTGCCTCTTCTATACAGGTCTACAAATGACCTAATAGTTTTATTCTTAACATGAAATTTGCCTTGATAGGTGCTTGGATGTATGGAGGATCTCATGATTTTTTTAGTCATCCATTTTAGTGAAATAAACCTCTAAACAAGCCTCACACCTTCTCACATGCCTGTTAGGACTCTTCAAATTTAACTCTGAGCTAAGACCCTACATATGAACCTTCATGAACTTTTTAGGAATACCTTAAACAATGATAAACTACCTTAATCAATGCTAAACTACCTTAAACATTGATTAGAGGATCTTGAAACCTATTCATATACATATAACCTAATCATTTCTTGACTTGGTTTACTCAATAACCTCTACCTTGGTACTGTGGAATTATTAGGTAGATTTTATAATGTTATTTAAGCCTTGATTTTCTTGAGAACTTGAAAACCTCTTACTTACTGGTCTACCATGATTGACAACAATCATGTTGGTTCCAAAAATAGGTAAATATATCATTGATAATTATGGGCCTCATACATTCTCTCATTATATGATCATTATAGATAACATTGGGGTTTGATAACTTTAAGAATCTACACCCTCTATAGTATTCATCTCCTTGTTGTAGATTTCACTAAGCAATATTTTCCATGGCTTCTAATGACTGCTACCCTATCTTGAAGTTATCCTCCATGGGGGGCAAACCTCTACCATATAACATGAAGAGAAAGAACGGAGATGGTAAACTTGGTGAAGTTTTTTCATCTCATAGAAATAATTATAGATGCATTAAGATTGCACTCTCATATTACAGGCCTATTGGTGATATCTCAAGACCAAAACATCTCTTGAAACTTGATAATCTAGTCTCATATAGACCTATATCTATACATAGAGGGTGGATAGGAGGTTATTGAAAACATTTAATACACTTATCAAATATTATCCTCTAGATCCCTTTGTAATTTTACCAATTTTGGATAGATAAAACATAAGATATAATTTTTTTTTTGTATTTTAGAAACCCTAGATAGGGTACACAGTCCAACATAGCCTGAGAGGATTATTTTTGAATGTATTACCTTTTGGACACTATTGAGATATTTTTGATGATGGTTCAAGGATTTATACATGATTATCTTCCTTTTCTAACTTCCCCTACCTTTGAAATAATTCCCAAAGATGAATCAAAGCCTCATTTTGACTATTCAAGCGTGTTTATGCTTAAGACCAAACTTGTAACTTAAGAAATTTTATTAATTTTGTTTCCCTTTTGTAGGATACCATGATTGGCATAATTCATTCACAATTATGATCCATTTCATATTCATGTAGGATTTTAAATTATCATGTATCAAGGCTTTAGCAACTCTTCCATTATCACTTAAAATTAGGCATGCTTCTTGGGAAGGTTGAGAACATGATTTTAGTCTTGAAAGTCATCATGGAGTTGTAAATTCATTAGGAGTGACTTGAGACTTAGATGAAACCTCATTTTGGATTAATAGAACATGAATAAACTTATTATAACCCCTTAAACCATGATTCAATCTAGAAGATGTTTTAGAGATATGGAGATGCAATGAACATTTTGAACTCTACCTCTTCTACACAAGTTTTTAAATGACCTAATAGTTCTCTTCTTGACTTGAAATCTACCTTGACAAGTTCTTGGATGTATGGAAAATCTCATGATTTTTAATATCATCCATTTTGGTGTATTAAACCTCTAAACAAGCCTCACACTTTCTCACAAGTATGTTAGGACTATTCAAATTCAACTCTAAGTTGAAAATCTTACATATGAACCTTCATGAACTTGCCAATAATACCTTAAATAATGATAAACTAACATAAGAAATGCTAAACTACATTAAACATTGACTAAATGATCTTGAACCCTATTCGTACATCTATAGCCTCCTCATTTCTTGATTTGGTTTGATCAATAACCTCTACCATGGTATTATAGAATTAATAGTTTATAATTTACTTTAAGAATTGATGTTCATAACAACTTGAAATATTCTTACCTATTGGTCTACCTTGACTGACAACAATCATAGTAGTTCCAAAACCTAGGGAAAGAGACCCTTTTATGACTATGGGCCAAATACATTCTCTCATACTATGATCAATATTAAGAACCCTAAGGTTTGATAAATTTAACAAATCACACTCTCTATAAAATTTATCTCCTTGATATATATTTCACTAAGCAATATATCCCATGGCTTCTAGTGACTGCTACCCTATATTGAAGTTATCCTCCATGGGAGACAAACATCTACCATGTAACATGAAGAGAAAAGAAAGGATATGGTAAACTTGGTGTAGTTTTTTCATCTAATGGAAATCATTCTAGATGCATTAAGACTACACTCTCATATTATAGGCATATTGGTGATATCTCAAGACCAAAACCTCTTTTGAAACTTGATAATCCAATCTCATATAGACTAGTATCTATGATTGGATGATCTTAGAGGGTGGATTGGAATTTATTTTTATTTCTTTGAGGACATTAATTTATATGATGTGTTATACAATTTATCATCTACATTTAATCCTAAGTTGGCAGACCTATATGTCTTTATTTTTAATTGAGACATCATTATTTTGCCTTGGAGTTTACCCCTCTGAGACCACTTCTTTATTCAAGTGGTAGAGTGAATCAATAAAAGATATTTTTGGGCCTATTTTGCCAAAACATTAAAAATTATTCTTATTATCTTGCAGACCTATATATTAGCATTCAAAACTCAAGCTTCTGTTAGACCTATTAACCAAATTTGACCCAAGTCAAATAGGTCACCCCCAATAGGTTTAAACCTCATAGTGTTGTCAAATTTTTGTCATGGGCTTATCATGGTCTCTAGTGTTCCTAAATTGTTCCATATTTTCATATGTGTCCTTGTCTAGCATTGTCCAAGTTCTAGTCTTATGTTCACTTGTCTAGTCTTATGGTCAATCTCAAGGTCTTAGAATGGTCAAACATGGTCAAAGGTAAAATATAGTAAAAATTCATTATAAAAGGTTATTTTATATGTTATTAATGTCATATTATCATGCTATAACTTTAATTTGACACTTATATGCAAAAAATGTCAATTTGGCCACCTTTTGGCCTATTTCAAAGAATTAGATGTACCATCTCAAGGATAAAACATTTCAAGAAGAATAAAAACATCCTTGGTGTTATAAAAAATATATAAAAGGTACATGAATAGTTAGATTCTAACAAAATATATAGTCTAACACCTAATCATGGCAAAATGACACTTTATAAGCACTTGTATCACCTTACAAGATCATTTTTAAGTTACAAATGGTTTAGAAGTGTCCCTTGGGATCCCTCAAATAATTTTCCATCTCTATACCAATTTTTAGGTCAAACTAACACTCCAAATATCTTTTTTCCTCCATCACTACCTTCACAATCTCATGAAGGCAAATTTGCATTGAATGGTATGGCCGAGAGAGAGAGAGAGAGAGAGAGAGAGAGAGTTAGGAGTTGAAACTTTTACAATTTTTAGGGATCCTAGTAATATTTAAATAAATGTAATTATTTTATATATTTATCTCCTCTTATTTATGAATAATTTTGAAGAGCGATAAGAGGTCACTATGGTCTATTCATTTGAGAGAGGTTTGTTATTGCACCTATTTCCCTAGATAAAAAATTGATGGATATAAATGGTTTTGAGGGTGGTTTTTAGATTTCATGGATATACTTTTCATGATGGTTTCATTATCCAACTCATCTCTATGAGGTACCTTCACCTGGAGGAATAATGTCTTGGTGTACAAGTTATTTCAAACAATCCTGCTACAAGTTCTTATTTATTTTTTATGGTGGTGACTCTAAGAGGTTTTTAATGCTTCAATTTTAATATAAGGTCTCTCATTTTCATGGAATCTATGTTATTTTGTCTGGGATGCGTCCTTGGTCCATATTCTTCAAATGTATTTGATTTTGGGAACATGGTATGTGTTAAACAGTCTATTGAATGTTTGGTTTTCAAAATGGGATTAAAAACTAGTGATACATCATGGTACAAGTTTTTAAGACCTTATTTAACCATATAAATCATGAAAATATCAAGATAGAAACCCATATACACACTCTCCAATAAGATTCATAGTTATTTACTCCATATACATGTTATATAGACTTTGAAGTGTTTGGGAGAATCTCAGAGACACAAGTGGAACCAAATAAATCTCCTCATACCTTCATATATCTATAACTAATTCACTACCATTACTAAGTTTCTAAATTTCATTGGATACTCCAATTCTCTACTCAAAAGGCTTGTGCATAAGATGATTGTATGTAGTCCATACATAAATTTAAGATGTATTGAGGGTGACTTGATGCATGATTAGAAGATTTAAGAGAATTTAATGAGTAACAAGAAAGATATATAGTGGCTTGAAAAGTTTTAAGAATTCAATATCTCAAAATAGTACCTCTATGTTGACCTAAACAATCCATAGTGACCTACAAGCCTTAATCCTATAGGTCCACATTTTGGACCAAATATCAATGACCTTATCAACACTAGAATGAGATCAAACACGTAAATTCAACTTAATTATAGTAAAATTATGATATGATACTTTTAAAAGATGTTATATGTCACTTTCAAATTTGTTGATAGGGCCAAGAAACTAAGTGACAATCTAACAATCATCTAAGTACAGTTGTACAAATTGTATGTGAGAATATGTAAAAAATGACTTAAAATGTCAAGAGGAGACAATGGAATTTGCATACATAATGAATTTATATCTTTAATATATATCCTTAAAACATAAATTCAAGTGGAAATCACTAGGTTCAAGACTATATGCTCAATTCTAGCCCTAATAAGCACCTCCAACCATGCCTTGTAAGGTATGGGATAAAAGTACCTATTTAGGATTAGAGATGTTTTTAAATGATTTTATCTCAATATTGGACTAAAAATAGGTTAAATAACATTTAATTAACCATTTGTATATTAATTTTTGTGAATGGTAATGTCAAAAACTAGAATAGATTCAAGTGACTCTTTAAGGGCATGCATAGACTGCAAGCTTGAGATAGGCAGACCTTAAGCCTAAAGGGAGAACAAAGTATGAAATGAGGGAATATAAGGTCCACCTCAAATAAGATAAAAATTTAATAAATTCATGATACCAAATCACACATGAGGGAAGATAAACCACACTGAGTTTCATGAGTCCATACTTAATCATATCAAAACCCTGTAGTCACACAAAGACTACAATCCAGTGTTAAAGGAATTAAAGTTTTGAGAGTTATATAGATATGAAAATACTATAAAAATTGTTATACGAGGTTATCATTAGTTTAAAAATTCATTAATAATCCCTTAAAGTTTGTAAAATTAGTGCACATATCCATTGTTTTGTTTCAGACTTGGCGGACTCTTTGGCAAGGGGCAGTCATGAGACTAAGGCATATTTTTTAAATCAAAGCATGAAGAAACCACTTAAAAAATTATATATATAGATTGAGGTATTTATAAAACATTAAAATGGTCTCATTACATTATTAGGTGGAAACACACCTCATTTTCCATCCAAATTCCCTTAAGGGCTAGCAAGAAGGAGATAGGATCTAAACCCCAAATAGCCTGACAGTACACCATGAGCATATAGAGGGATAAAAGGACTACCAAATAATTTATTATAATGAAGGGGATTTTTTTAAATGTGTATGAACTCATACCATTAGTGAGATATATTTTTGAGACCTAAAAATCAAATTAGACCTCTCTTAAAGCTCAAGAACACTAAGCATGCCACCTAAGGAGCAACGTGAGATGCTCATACCCTAGCTCACACTTTTTATGGGATCATAATCCATTTAGGATATTTTATGGGGTCACATAATAAGGTTTTACAAGTGAAATAAGGTTAATTTAATATCATTTCTTTATTAATAATTTTTAAGAACCCAAATTGGTCTTAAACCTCTATAAAACCCTAATAGTGACCAGTCATGGAAAAAAGACCTCAAATTCATATCTAATGACATATTTTGATCCTAAAAAATATTTTATGTTTTTTAGGACTCAAATTACATTATAAACATGTAATTTTATGTTGATGTCACTTATACAAATTTCCACAAATGCCCTATTTTTGTTTGGTTTTGGTGGTTTATAGGTGTTATGAGAAGGGGAGAACTTAAAAATCATGGGATGAGGTCATTTTGGAGTTTTAATATCTATTAAATTAAAAAAAAATGGAAAATATATTTTAGAGGTGATCAAACTAAGCCCATTTTCCAATTCAATCTTAAATAGGCTCAAAATGAGACTAGGTGGTAAGGCCATTTCTTGGTTTGAATACTTTCACAAGGTCTTAAGACCCAAAAATTGACATGGAGGTTGATGAAGGCCTAGGTAAATTTAATAAAATTATTTTGGGTGTTTTCACATGTGTGTCATAATTATAGAGAAATAAAACATGGTCCTAAGAAAGGAGGCATAATTGAGGCCTAATTTGAGAGAGAGAGAGAGAGAGAGAGAGAGAGAGAGAGAGAGAGAGAGAGAGAGAGAGAGAGAGAGAGAGAGAGAGAGAGAGAGAGAGAGAGAGAGAGAGAGAGAGAGAGAGAGAATATGGACTTCCACTCATATTATAAAGATTAAATTTGACATGGATATATAAATACATAATGGGTCATATAATATTTACCATTTTTTTCAATATCATTTGTAAAACTCCCTACACAAGGAGGTTTACATGTTTTTGGGGCTACAAGGAAACTAGACCTAATGAAGGCTTAAGGAGCAAAAAAAGTTCTTAGGAGTTGTTTAAAGAAACAAAATGGTTTGTTTCATACTTGATAACATATTTTAATACCATTAATTTATTTTTTATGATATTAATAAGATGCATTTGAGTGTTGAACCACTTAGACCAAACTAGGTGTAGAAAATGAAGAGTTTCAAGACACCTATGCACAAGAATGATGGAATGGAAGGTAAGAGGAGTTTTTTAAGGTATTTAAGATGTTAAATTAATTTTATAATATTATTTAAAGTTTAATTCACTATTTTAAGGTCTATTTTCACTCCTTTCATGTAAAGAAGGGTAGTTTTCAAGAAGCTAGTCGAGGTGTTAAGCAAGTTTGTAACCCCTATGCCACATGGAGGGTCAAACCATCTTCAGGAGTGAGATACATGAAATTATATATATTTTTGGATTGTCTCATAACTCCCCTTATTTATATAACTCATGGACATTTATAATTTCTCTTCTACTATACCCCTCTCTCTCTCTTTCTTCACCACTTCTCTATATAAGTAACCACTTTTGGCTAAGTTTGTAAGAATACACACATGGTATGGTAAATACATAATAGTTTTAGTACTATATTTGAATTTTAATAAATATTTCAAGATTTTTTTGAGTTCATAAATTCTTGTCTAAGTGTGTGAAGTAGTGCATAAATGAATGACAAGCGATAACCAGTTATCCTTATGTTCACCTTACTCTTTCATCTTTTGTGTAACTAGTCTATTCTCTAACAGATCACATGAAGTGTAGTTAGTGACTTATTATATCTCTAATTTCAAATGGAATAATTATTGTCTGTATTCATACCTCTTATTAATCCACCTTAAAGAAGTGCATTAAATATCACCTTCATGTTTAAAATACTTATGTTAAATAAATCTAGGATGTTGAAGTCAATTTTATGAATCATCTTTCATAATACAAGTACATGGTATTCTAGTTTATATTAATGTGGTGCATCACCTCATTAATATGGTTTTATTTCATATTCTCTCTATCTCTTTTCATTTTAATAAGCTAGCAGTATAGGTGATGAGCTCAAATGAACATATCACGAGAGATAGCACTTTAATTTATAATTTTACCCATACTATAGACAACCTATAGGTATAGGGTGAATATCATGTTCCACTCAATTTGTATAAAGCTTTAACTACCTCTCTAAGGGTGTAAAATTAAGTGATAATAGTTTTGGCATGCCTGGTGGGACAACATCTTGTCAAGGTTAACGTTGGTCTTGACAACATCACATCTGCATAAGTGTTCCTCACTAAGCATTTGGTGACTCCACTGAAGGTATAACATCTATTTTTAGACCAAGTTTTATTATTTCTTTTGTTAATGCTTCATCTTCCTTACTAGGTAGTTACTAGTAGAAGTAACCATCCTATCAATTCACTCCCTCATCCTAAATTTCCTCTTGAAGTTCAATACCCTATGTTAACCTTGACATTTGAGAACCCTGAAGAAGATCTTGAAGAGATATAAGGTTTTTAAATTCAATAAGAGCAAGAGATTTAATAAGAGTTTGAAGGCAACATGGTTAGGAAATAGGATTTCTCAGCCTTCAATACTAAAATCCTATAAACCTTAATGCCTATAATGATATCCCTCCCAATGCCACCAAGAGTGTTTTCACTTTCAATAGGGAAGGCCCTATTACCCAAAGTAAGAATATTAGAGACTTATCTAACTTCTAAAATTTCTATAATGTCACTAAAGTTAACATATAAATCATATTTCTTGCCATGTCTCTTAGGGTAAAATCCTTTGATTAGTATAGAACATTTCCAAGAGGATGTATTACTACTTGGGATGAGTTTGGGTAGTTTTTGAATCAAAGGCTTGAAGATAAAAGTGATCATACATCACTCATACATCAGATGAATGTCATTCAAAGAGGACCTAAAGAAACTATGTGTTATTTTAATGAGAGGTTTAAAAGAACATGGAATAGGTTTCTACCTCCCATGAGACACCCTGCAAGTTTTGTCTTCCAAACATACCTAAGAGCTATTAGGACTGATATAATTGTCATGTTTTATTCCATGGGTGGATATACATTAGTTGAAGCCTATGATATAGCTATTAGAGATGAGAATGGTTTGATTCTAACTAGTAAACTCCTTCCAAAGGTCTCTATGCCAATCTTTCCTAATATTTATACTATTCCTCTAATTCCAAGTTCAATCAATAAGTATGAAGATGCCTAAAATAAATCAGATGATGCCATTGATTAGGAAGCAAGATGTAAGGCCTTATAATCTCAAATTAAGCAACCAAATCAACAATTTAGAGATTAAAAAAATCCCTACTACTACCCTCCAAAAGCAAATATATTTCCACCTTAGGATAATGGTCAAGGGAGGGGACAAGGTCATCATAATTTTAATAGGCCACCTAATGCCTATAATCTAAATTCTACTCCCAATACAAGATGCATGGTTCCATCCCATAGTAACTTACTTTGAGGAGAAGAAGGGAATACATAAGGATAGTATATCAATGTGGATGAGGGTGAAGAACAAGCTTGGGTATCTCAAGGAGGACCTACTCCTCACCTGACAATATAAGATGAGAACTTCATGCAAGTAGAACTTAATAAAGAGTGTGGCATCAAGTGGAAGATAGACTTGTCCTAAATCACAACACCTCAATTGTAGCCAACATAAGGTCAAAGAGAAGAGATTTTGGATATGTTCAAAATATATACATAACTTCAAAAAATTATCCTTCAAGGTAACAAGGTGTCAACACAAACGTGGTAGCCTCTATAAGACCTACACCTCTTCAAAATCAGAACTTGGGAAGGGTGACTTAAAGTACTTTATTGCCTCAATCTCAAGGTAGTTCTTTACCTCCAAGAATGCATTAAAAGGTGAGTACTCATTATTTTACTATCATTAACTCTTTCAAGACTATAAATACTATTATATCTCTTTGGGAGGTACTTCACATGCCCAATCAAAAGGAATTACTTCAAGAGTAGCTATACAAAATCTGTATCAGTCCCCAACCAGTCAAGCATGGTGGTGTAACTCTCAAAAATTCACCTACTCATATTAATGAACCCTCCACCAAATATGAAAATAACCCACATTTATATCTCACTCTCATTGTAGGAGACAATCTATTTCATAATTGTATTATGGATAGTGGGGTTAACACTTTAGTTATGCCCAAACTTATGGCAAACAAATTGGGCTTCAAATATGAGCCATATAGTCAAGGAGTGTTGCATCTTGATGGGAATCCATCTAAGTCAATAGGGCTCATCAAAGGTTTGAATTTATTCTTACATTATTATCCAATATTTCTAATTTTACAAGACATAGTGGTGGCAGATCTGCTTGCATATTTTTCTATTTGTCTATCAAGAGACTTCACTGGCAAAATAGAGGATATATTTTTGTTGATTGGTATTTCTTAGACTTTAAAACAAGGTATGGATTAAAGGTGGCTGTAAAGACACAACCATTGGCCAAGTTTCACATTGAACCATATGTGAAATCTATCTATAATTTGAATTTCACTATCCATGAGGAAGAATAACATGTCATTGATGATGGAACATCTTTTAAATGTGATGCCCTTAATTATTGGCATGTCTAGGGATATGTGTAGTCAACTTGTGGCTTGCATAACCCTTTTGCATATTATTTTAAATTTATTTATGCATTCATATACTTAATAGGTCAGTTTATGGGTGGCACATATCCTTTTTAGACTATATATAGGAGGTAGAGTTAGTTATTCATCATCATATTTGAGTATTCATTCTTATTAAGAGAATTTGGGAGGTTTCCCCCTTAAAGTGGCTTATCTATTATTCATATTTTCTACTATATTTCCATATAATTTTGATATAATACTATATATCTACTTATTTGATGAATTAATATCATTCTAAGTTGTATCGGAGTGTTGATGTGGGCCATAATTAGGTCAAAAACCATAGATCTTGAAATTTGGATATATCTTGAAAATGAGTGGAAATTTATCTACAATTTTTTTAATGGGTTTGTGAAATCATTCAAGTTTCCATTAACATTTCAGCTCATTTAGATCTATTTTCCAAAATTTATCACCATTTTTGGGGTTTTTCATAAATTCTCTCCATAGCTTGCAATTTGTAAAAAAAAATCAATTTTTTTTATATTTTTGGAAACCTTGGAAAAAAATAATTTGGGTATATTATTTGATATTTGTGATTTGAGGCTGAAATATTTTAAAAATGTAGTGGTAAAAGTTGGGTCAATAGGGAAAAATAAGGTTCACCATCAAGCCTTTGCATGGTTGGTCCTAACACCCACGAATAAGGGAAAGGGCAAGACACTCATAAAACTCCTTTAGGGGATGATACAGAGTCTAAATCATTTGATATTACTTCTCAAATCGAGTCAAATATTCATGGCCTAATGCAAAAGGATGTGCAAGTCTGAATTCAAATATCAACAATGTAAGGGGATCTTAATGGCAAGAAAAATTAGTTGCATCAAATCATGACATAATTGGATACTATTTCATCTTATTTACCATTAAACAACCCTCCACTTTTTCATTTTGGTCCTCCTCTTAATACTAACACTACCAATATGGGGGTAAAATTGATGTTGCTAAAAATAGACTTGCATAAGTTTGATGGTAAGGATCCACTCACTTGGATCAGTCAAATTGAAAATCTATTTGATTTACACCAAACTCCTTACTCTTAAAAGGTGGTTGTGGCATCTTTTTATCTAGAACTTGAGCCATTAATTTGGTATTATTGGTTTTGTCCTCAAAAGAAGAAGACTGGACCTCTTGTTACATGTTCAATTTTCTCTGATGAACTGATGTCTCATTATCAAGATAATGTTTTTGAAAATTAATTTAACTAATTAGTCAAACTATGACAAATAGGAATAGTGAAGGATTATATTCATCAATTTCAAAATCTATCATTACGTGTGGAGGATATCACTAAGGCAAATCTAACTAACCTTTTTCTGGGTGGACTAAAAGATAGTATTCAATTAGAGGTTCATATGTTTAACCTTATAACTATATATGAATCTATATCAAGGGAACCCTTGGTAGAAGAAAAAGAGATGATCCAACACCATCCTTTCACTACTAGTCAAGAACACACCTTCCCAACTCCATCACAACCTCAACCTACCAGATTCACACCATAACAAATTGAAAAGAAATGTGTTAAAGGGTTGATTTATGATTGAAATAGTAAATGGAGCAAAGTTCATCAATGTTCTAAAAATAAGTTATTTTACATTGAAGGGGCTGATGAGGATGAAGAAGATGAGGAGGCATCTATTGAGTGTTTTGAAGGACCTGAGTTTGAAGCTATAAATTCTCAACCTACTATCTCCTTCCATGCCCTTTTAGGTATTTCTACTTCTCAAAATCTTAAGGTGGTGGGTTTCATTAATAAATAGAAGGTCACAGTGTTGATTGACTCATGTAGTACACTTAATTTCATCAATAGTAAATTGGTTGCCCTTTTGATTTGTTTCATCTACCCAACCCTAGAATTTCAAGTCATGATTGCAGATGGTGGTATAATTAATTGTTTTATAAAATGCCATAGTATTAAGTTAGTAATGGGGAACTATTTTCTATATTCTCCTATGTTTGTTATTCTTATGGGTGGGACTGACATTATTTTGGAAGTACAATGGCTCACTACATTGGGTACTATTAAGATGAATTTCCATGAATTGTTCATGCATTTTTATTCTAAATGCAAGCCAATGGAACCATGGGGATTAAGATTTAAATATTCATAAATGGTTAGTTCACATTAGATGACCAAGATGCTAAAACAACATGTTGAAGGATTTGTGGCACACTTGTTTTCCATTGATGTTCAACAAACTAAGGGGTCTACCCATCCTAAGTTATAAAAAATATTGGATGAGCATTCAATTATTTTTGGACCCATGCTAAAATGTCTTCCTCATATTCATACTCATGATCATGCCATCATCTCATTCTTAGAAGTACACCACCCAACATCAGACCATATAGATATCCTTATGCCTAGAAGAGTGAAATTGAAAAAATGGTACAAAATTTGTTGGAGGTAGGTACCATTCACCATAGCCAAAGTGAATATTTGTATCCAATATTCATGATATGAAATAAGATGAAACTTAGAGGATGTGCCCAAATTATAGAGAGCTCAACGAGTTCACTATCAAAGATAAGTTTTCTATTCTTGTAATTGATGATCTTTTAGATGAATTACATGGTGTTATTTATTTTACCAAATTAGATCTTCACTTTGGGTATCATCAAGTCTAGATCCATGAGGACTAAATTCTTAAAATAGCCTTTTATACTCATGAAATCCATTATGAATTTTTGTCATGCCTTTTGGTCTCACCAATGTACCATCCACCTTCTAGAGTTTGATTAATACAATTTTTAGACCATTTTTGAGAAAGTTTGAACTTGTTTTTTTTATGACATCTTTATTTATAGAAATATTTGGGAAGACCACTTACATCATGGTACTCTTAGTTCTTGAGTAACATTAGTTATATGCTAAACCATCTAAATGTGATTTTGGAATTTGGTAAGTGGAATATTTGGGTCATATTATATCACATGATGGGGTAAAAGTTAATCCTAAAAAATTCCAAGCCATCATGGAGTGGTAGATTCCCAAGACACTTAATAAACTAATGGGATTTTTAGGGCTAACTAGTTATTATCATAGGTTTGTCACACACTATGGTAGCATTACAGCACCACTCACTTACTTGTTGAAGAAAGACTCATTTTAGTGGACTGATAAAGATATCAAGGCATTTGAATAACTAAAAATGGCTTTGTGCACCACCTGGTATTGGCTTATATATATATATATATATATATATATATATATATATATATATATATATATATATTAAACTTTTGTGGTTGAATGTGATGCATATAGATATGGTATGAGTGCAATAATTATGAAAGATGGTAGGCCCATTACCTTTTAAATTAATCAACTGAAGGGTAAAAATCAGCTCAAACCCATCTATGAGAAAGAGATGATGGCTATTCTACATGCATTCAAACAATGGAGACCTTATCTATTGGGTCATCACTTTAAAGTAAACACTAATCATGATAGCCTTAAATAATTTTTAGAATAAAAATTATCCTCTGAATAATAATAATAATGGGTGATTAAAATGTTAGGTTTTGATTTTGAAATAGTCTATAAGAAAGGAAAAGAAAATGTGGTAGTCAATGCACTATCTAGGTGAGATGAACCAATTGAGGCATTGTCATGTGCCATGACCATTTGGCAAGTAGACTATCTCAAGGAAGAAAGGGAATATTGAAGGACTATATTGTATAATTTGGACTTATCAACAATCCAAAATTTCAAAAACTATTAGAAATAAATTGAACTGTATCTAGATTAAATTGGACTATATCAAGATTATGTTGGACTTATTACAAATAACTCATATCTATCTAATGTATTTGTGATAGGTATAAATTATTTAAAATGATCATAAATAATTTATTTATTAGTAGTTGAAAACTATCATAAATAAATTAGACTTCATCAAGAATTACTTGGACTTATAACAAATAAATCACATCTATATTATATATTTGTAATAAGTCCAAATTATGCGACTATTCAAATTGGTTCATAGGCCATGCATTGATAAATACTATAAGACTTGGTAGTATATTTCTTAAGGAAAAATAATTCATATATCAATCTTTTGCTTGACCAATATGTGATTTAGAACAACTAGGATGATTGGGATGCCACATGTTATCAATTTATTGGATTGTGAGCTATCTATTTAATTTTATTCGAGTGACATCCTCATGACCATCAAAGTTTATCTCATATTTGTGTTGAGTTACTGATATTGTTATGCATGTTGCAATCTTAGGTACTCATAATGTTTTGGACTTTTGTTTAGACTAGTCATCCTTTTGCATAGCTGAATTACCAAGATTATACCATGTGGCACAATCTTGAGTGCCAAATGAAAAGCCAAATAACATTTGTCGATATGAAAAATTTGAAGAACAAATCTTGACACACAAGTGGGACATTCCAAGGCATAAACCTTGAAGACTTTTCACATACATGGGAATGCCGAATTGTATTTTGAAAAACATAAAAGTCGTAGTGTACTAAATTCTTAGATGTGCAAATTATTTACTGAAGACCATTTTGAAGGATGCAAAAATGTGAAGTGGATGTTCCAATAGTCAAATACTATTAAATAGATTCATAGTTACTAAAATATTGATTTTTCATAGTAGAAAATATAAAACTCAAATGTTGAGGTGTATTTTCCAAGACCCAAAATGAGAAGTGCCACTAGAAATAAATATAAATAAACAAAATAATAAAACATTATACATTCTCAAAAAATGGACTAAATTTTGAAAAAAAAACATTCATATTTCTCATTCCAAAATTAAGGAAACACCATTTCAAATTTCCTAATCCTTTTATCACTATTTTTGTTTGTGCCTAGTGGGATGATGCATTCAAATAGTCTATTACAATGCCTTTCAAAAAATTAGATTGAAAAAGTGTATGACCTCTCTAATTTTTATTTAGTTTTCAAGCATAGATGATACTATCTATGAGTATGGATGATAAATATGTGTTAGTTGGGTTTGGCTTCCATTTCTTGTCCAAGCAACATGAATAAATTTTTGCTTCTTTTGCATCTTTTTCCCTACATGAATTAGGATGAACCAAGCTACATTGACCCTTCATTCTATATCCCCATTTGTTTGTAGTATCTAAATATTACTTTTATCTCTAACAACCCATAATTTTTAGTCCATTCCTATAGAATCATCAGGTCTAACAAATAACATATCTCCAATTTGCACATCTTGATCTGGATCAAATGTGATTCTTATTCTTTTGCTTCTTAGACCAACATATATATATGCCACTCAAAAATCAAGGGTGTTATCATGAACCATTTTGTACACATCTCTATTCAAGGGTATGTCATGATGAGTTATAGGCCAAAACTCTCTTGTGCAATCAACTTCAGAAGGGAACATATCTTCTTTCATTATGTCATGGGTATTTTTAAAGTAATATGCTAGATCCTTCCACTTACTATTTTCTATCAAACCAAATTCATTGAATTTCTATACATACTTATTCAAGTTATATTTAATATTTTTTTCACTCTTTTTTCTACTTCTATATGAGTCTTTAGCAACAATGGAATCTTGAGACATTTTTTTATTTTTCAAGTCTTTGAAATATATTTTTATTGGATTACCTTTTGGAACATTTGGCTCACCATTTTCTTTTGTTCCCCATAATGTAATCAGGGGGGACCAAATTTATATCTCTTATAGATTTTTTGGAATGCATAATGGGCTAACCTTGCTCCATGCATAGAATAAAGTATTGACCTTTTGTCAAGCTTACTATCTCATTTCTTCCCTTCAACTGGTAACTATTAACATACTCTTTGAAATCCACTACCTCTTCAATCAAATATAGAATGAAGTTTTTTGTATTTTCACACATCATAAGTTTCCATCATCTCTACCACACTCCATACATCTTTATTCTTTATACATTTAGATAGGTTTCTAAATGTGTCATCGATGTCTTCATGGGTATGTCCTATAGGCAGAAATCTGACCTCAACATCAAGGAAAACGCCTTTATAGATAAGGAGAGATAAATATTGCAACACATACCTATACAAAAAGACATGATTTTATGAATTTTTAAATGTAACATTAGTTCCATATAAGTTTTGAAATTTTTAAAATATAATTATGGATGGAAGTACCTATTCTTATTGTCCCCACAATAGTTGTATAGTTGAAGGTATAACCTAAAAGGAAATTTTTTGAAGCCACCAATTAATTATTATATTTCTCTGTATTTCTTGCATTTAGGTAGTAGTTGTTAGACAAAAGTACATCATACAATGGATATTTTTAAGATCTAGGTTTATATGGTAAAGATACAGAAGTATCTGGAACTATTGTTTCTATATCCCTAAAATACTTGTTTAATGAGGTAATAGTAAAGTTAGACCCTCCAAGAATGTATTGTAAAAAAAATACCCATATCTACCTGAACCATGACCATGTGTTATAATCCCTACCATTGACAACTATACTATTATGTTGGTAACTATTTTTATTTTTATCACTGTCCTTAGCACAAATGATTTTTAACATTTCACCTTGTCATGAATGATACTAAGGCATTCTTTAGGTTATTTCTCTTACATTTTTTTATGTTTGTAATACATTTGTATTGTATAAAGTATTTGATTTAATTACATCATGCATTCTTGATTGATACGCTCGTCTTGATCTCTAGAGATCGACCAAGAGCATTTCTCTTGAGTCAATAAGATGCATGTTTTGCACCTAGTGAAGTCATCAGACGTGGAAATGGTCACATCATGAAAATTAGTTCTCCACATGTTATTGAATTTTGGTTGGGATGTTGGCTCATATTCCATATTTGCTAGTTGTGCATTAATATGGTGCCTCATAAATTCTTGAGTGAAATATGCTAGAAGATGTCAAACATTTTTTCATGAGCTGTCTATATCTACCTAGTATGTTAGTCATGCAGAAACATCTACAAAATCATACACCATTTGGTCCAATAAATATTTAACTACCATTGTCTTCTTTTATGGCTTTTGTCAAAATCTCCCTACATGGAATGCATTTTATTCCCCTTTTTTATGAAAATTTTGAATGGTCAAAAAAGTTACTTCTCTTCAATCCTTATATTTTAATCCAAGCTTTCAAATAGATATTTGTACCTTGAAAATCAATGCTATTTTTTTTTTTTCTTAAACAAACTAGGAGAAAGGGCATCCAAGACATGTTACCTCCTATCTGTTGTGGTGGAATCAAGCAAATTTATCTTTGAAAATTTTAGAATCTCAAATGACAATCCTTACTAAAATTTTTTTATGGTGCAACATTTATCCACATACATTATTGTAATCTCACTATTTATGCTTTCATCAAACTCCACTTCTTTGAGTGAATTATTTGGCTAACTTCTTTTTTGGATTGAGTATTTGTAGGAATGAGCTAAAAAATTTGGATGCCTTTACACTAGGAATGTCAGGCAAAAAGTGAATTCATTATCCACTATGTCCTAAACATTTCCACATTCTTTCTCTTTTGGTGTCATATATGGTAAGTTTATTGCATTATAAGTATTAGTGTCCACTATTTTGTTGGAAGGCCATCTAACAATAGATGTTTCAATTTCCTCTATAATACAAGTCTGAAAATGTTGTATAACATACCTTATGTAAATTCCCAATTCATTTTCTAACATTGGGATGGGAATGCAACCAAAAATCTCCCCTGGTTGTGCAAATTCAACATAACCAAAAGCAATTTTTTCATCATTTGCAATAGTTGTACATTTGTGCAACAAATGTACCCTTTTCCAAACACAATTTTTTTTAGCCTTTAAAATGTGGTAGGATCATTGATATACCAAAAGAATGAATCTAAGTAAGGGTTTTCATATTGCAATGGTTGTATATATAGAACTAGATATAAATTATTTTGAATTTGGTCCATGTCATTGTCTATAGAAAACTTATCTATGGCATGTTGCATCATTCTTGTGCTCCATATAGTAAAACTATCAACTATATCCCCCAAATTATCCATAAAAGCTATAAGAAATAGAAGTGGTAGAGTCAAATCAAAAGCTTTAGTCACATGGACACTTATACATCTAATAGGTATTTCCTTATTATGGCATGTGGAAGTGAGATTTATGGGTTTTAGAGATTCAGCATCTAGACCTGCCACTTTGTGTATTCTTCCTTCACCAATGACCTTACCATTATTAATGAGAGTAACATAGTCTCCACATTGGAAAGCCATTGACGTATGATTTTTTAGCTAGACATTTGAAAAAGACATGAGAAGTGTTGTTAATCAAGTTATTTATAAAATTAGTCTAATTTATACATGTATGTAGGAGATAAAGCTATATTTATACTAGAACGTAAGCATGGAGATATGTTAAAACCTAAAAATGTTAAAAAGGTAATGTATAACATTTTTTTAATGACACAGTTTATGTCAATCTAATAAAATAATAGCTTTTAATATCATATACTACATACTTCAATTCTTGATTCATCCTACTTTGAAGGTATCTCTTAGATGATACATTTCAAACATGCATCAAAGTGAAATAGCTACATAGAGAAAAATAAATAATTAATCAATATTCAACCATGTATTTTATTACAGTACAAAATGATAATGAGCAATGGGGGTTTTGATAAAAATTATGGAAAACAATTAGCTTCTTATATTTTGGAATCTTGTATTTGATTTTAACCTCTATTTTGGACCCAAAAGTTTGAAGGTATCTCTTAAGAGATACCATTCATACATGCGTATGATAACCCTTCAAGGTTTGAAGGTAGTAATGGGTAACACCTTTAAGGGTACCCATGACATTAATATTAGGGATATATGGCATGCACCCATGAACCCACAACATTTCAACACTTGAAAAATATTTCAATTTCACCAGGGGATCAACTCTTCATGATTATGTCAAGTGTCTCCATCTAGTTAACTCAGATATTGATAGATGGAAATTCATGTAAAAAATCTTAGTAATATGTAAGAAGCATTGTGGTGACATGTATCTCCCTCTGAACTACCTCTAAAATTCTTTAAAAATGGGGCCAACTTATATGGGCCCAATGGCATGTATTTTCTTTAAAGAAGAACTCCCTTCTTTCCTAAGGAGCACTGTGATGACATGTGTCATCAATGGAAGGGACTAAGACTTCAAGTTTGCTACCACACTAACCTATGTGCTCAATCATTGTGATTCAATGAAGAACCCAAGCACTGGCTTCAAGTTTTTAGCTGCATTATTTATTCTCTTCCAAATAGGATACCTATGGTTTGAGAGTAGGTAGTGAGGTCATTCTTCAATTGCTAGATTTTTTGGTCCTTGGTCAAGGACTCTTTTTCTATCTATAGTTGCTTCTATTGCTATGCACTTGTAGATTCCAAGAGGTTCTTATGGGTATGCATAATATAGCTTATTAAATGCATTTAATAAGTTAGTCTATAATTTAAAATATCATTATTTGTACTTTGTCAAATAAAGGAGATTAAAGAGCAATCTAGTAAAAACGTACATCAATCTCAAATTAAGTCTAGGAAAGTAGCGATGACAAGACATGTATGGAAAATGGACTACTAATGGTCATGCAAGACCATTAATGACATGGAATTTGGAAATATTGAATCTTTTTCGAGACAAATCAATTTGGGATGTGATAGGCTATGTAGTAATTTCAATATTTATGAGACATAAAAGATCACCATCAAAGCCAAAATATTAAAGATGAGGAAGAGTGCTCATACACAGGTAGTTAGTGTATTTAAAGAGGTTAGTAAGATCAAATTGGATGCCAAAATACATAAAACAAAGTAAATGAGTAACACAAAAACATTATAGACTTTGGAAAAGAAGAATATTCTACTATCTATTCTCAATATACTCCTGTGTAGAAAAATTGATACCCAAATTTTGGTAGAATAAAGTAATCAAATAGTGCAGATTACAAGTTTAGTCATGGATAGGAGCAAGTTGTTAATTCCACTTATAGATGAAAAGAAGGAAAAAATGGGGATTAAGATAGGTATTCAACAAACCAAATTCAATGACCTAGATCCCTTCAACTTTTTGGAAATGATCAAAGTTATTCTCTTCACCCTATCAACACAACCAAGTTCACAAGTAAGAGATCTTGCACTTCAACATCTGCTTCAAGGTTCTAATGAAAAGATGTTAATAAGGTTACCTACATTCAAGCAACTAGATGAGGTCATGCATACCTTGTTAAGTAGATACAACTAAGGGGCTATTGATTTATCTAGAGATATCACCATTTAGATCAATGCATAGACCATGGCAAGAGTCACAGGGCTCTCGAATCATGAAAAATCATTATTGTGATATAAGTCCATTACACCACCAATTCATCCATATGTTGAAGATAAGTTTATCACTAGGGTAGGTAGAGGAACCCTAATTAAGTCCATTTAGGATGTTTTAATGTGTATTTTGATAGAGTATATTATAAAGAGGTTGTGGTAGACAATGAAGCAGGCCAAGCAAACAATAAAAGGAATAATTAAAATTATGTATCGCATGATATGACATAATGAGAAATTTAATTGGCTTGAGTTTCTCACATCCAAGATTAATACTAATATGTAGAAGGTACTTTTAAGTAGCTTACAAAATTTCCAATATCATTTTCTAGTTTTATTGTTATGCTTCATCCAATGGAAGTCCCCATTAGGCCAAGTTAATGTTACTACATAATTTTGGTTGTTGCTTCCCTCATAGGCATCACTTGGACTAATATAGGGTAATATTATGAGCAACTAGGGTAATTTAACAAATGGTGGCTTGAGTATCTAACTTTAACTAGGTTATACCCTTGAATTCCATAAGATTTCATGTAGTATTTAGGGCAACATGCATCGATAACCAAGCTATACAATGGTATTCAAAACAAGGTGTATGAGTTGGCCATGCCAACTACAAATATAATACCCTTTTTCATCACAATGGATAAAGCACAAGCTAAAATATGGAGCTAGAGATCCTTAGTCACACAATAAGGCTAAAAAGAGAAAGAACAACCATAGCCAGCTACATAACCATAAGCCTCACCCCAATAGTCTATAGTTCCTTAGATATCAAGGTAAATCAAGTCTTGGTTGGACAACCCACATGTTCCAAGGATAGATTGGGAGTATCATCTCATAATGTTGTGGGTTGATGAATAAGAAGTTCTTCAATGCATGATTGAAGACATCAGTCAAAAGGTCTATGATAAGGAAGAGGAGAAGGAGTTCTTTTTTTTGGAAAGTGGTGCACACTTACTAAATGAAGAATAAGGTAAGTAGTGACCATTTGGTTAACATTACACAACCCCCTCCCACTATTATTATTGATATTATAGGTCAATAAGAAGCTTAGCATGAACTTGTCGTAGAAAATTTCAAAAAAGATCCAAAATCTAGTTCATCATCTATGCAATTTATAGATCTACTAGAGGAAGGGAGCTTAGTACAGCCACTAATGCATAAAAAATGTAGTCTTTATCAGGAAAGTTCTTCAACCATCATACTTGAATGTTTGGTATCTTTTAGAGAGCCAGCCATAACAAATAATTCCCATTAGGTGAAGTCTAGGGGCATGATGAGACACAAGGATACACTTTTCCCTTTGGCCAAGTCAAAAAAGTTTTTTTTACACATAGGTGTCATGATTATCGAATCTAAATCTTTAAATCACTCACAATCTAATATGGAAATAAATGATGTATATGTAGTGGAGGCATCCCTAGATACCACTATCTAAATTAGATCCACCATGATTGATTTCACTTCCATGGAGATGTCTTTGGATGTTTTATATCTACCATTGTCCAAGGAAATTGAAAGAGAAAATGCATTCCAAAAATCCATTGCACTAAAAGATTTATACTTGGAAAAGATGGGTTTTTGGCTACAAGAGGAGAAAGTAAAAGCACAAAATCAAATTACTAACACTAGGCAGCTCATCAATGAATCTTTTCCTGCTCTAGTTGTGCAAGTCCTTGGTGATCAAGTAATGTTTGAGGACAAACAACTCACTACATTGTTGACTCAACTAAAAAAAGGATTGGGTGATCACACATAAACTGTACACCCAAGGATAGGATATCCATATTGAGATGGAAAGCATTTTCAAACTCCTAGAGGAATATGTATAGGTCTTAGATATAGCTACATATCAAGCTAAAAAAATTATGCAAGGAATGCTTGATTGGAGATAGCATCTTGGCAAACCCTTGGATTTAGATAAACTAGAGTTTGCAATGGTGGATAAAGCTAAAGTTGTAGTGAATGATCAAATGGCTACTGGGGAAACACTAAACAACACATTTAAATAGTTTTTAGAAGCCAGGGATGCCATGATGAAGAAGCTCTAGGTTTGGTACAATAAGATAATGCACAACACATTTGTGGAAATTCAAGCCCAAAGGACTGTAGATAGGTTGGATGATATTATGTCAAATATCTAGCTTAAGTTGTCAAATGCAAGAGAATTCCTTATCATCAAAGAAGAAGTAGATGTACATAATTTGATGGTCATTTAAATTCCACTGTGCATTTTACTTTACCATGGTGTGGTAAGTACTTGATAATTGGAAACTTCTCAAGCATGAACTCTCATAGGTGGAACCAACTATGTGTATATCATTGATGAACTTAAGTGCATTCCACTATAGGACCTCCAAGCAATTTTGCAGAAGAGAAATCTACATATAAAGGTATAGTCTAGGTAGCCACAACCTACATAACAGGTTAATGTGTAGTTCAAGTTTTGTAGTTTAATAACTATAAATGGTGGTGGCAAGTATGGAAAACCAAAAAACCTAGATTGATTACTACCACTTTTGTGAAAGGCTAATATTTTCTAGCTTTAGCCAAGATCAAAGTTCAGATTTTGTTTCAAGATGAAATAACAATTTAAGTCCATGAAAGTATTGGACATGGAGCAAGAACATGTGTGTAGGGTATCTTTTGGATGTCTTCAACCTTGTTAAACAAGTGATAGATATAAGAATGCCTTGTCTCTTTTCTTTTTGTATGCTAGAAAGTTGCACTGTGAAGAGAGCCATGTAAAAATCTATATATTATTTTGATTTTATATTTTTCATGGTGCACAATGTTTACTCTATTTTGTTTTAGCTCAATTTATCTTTTATTATGTTGTTTATGATCCAAAATTCTAAATGCCATGTTCATTTATCTTTATATTTGCTACGGTGTATAAAATTGAAGATTGTGTAAATTCTCTCATGATAAAAATGAGTATTGTGTAGTACCTTCAAGTGTACCATAATTCATGTTTGTAAGGTATTAGCTATCTCATAGGAGAGACTTTTAAACATGCATTTTTAGTACTTTCAATGGGTATCCTAGTAGATTCCTTGAAAATACACATGATTGGAATTCTTTCAAGATAACAAGGCCTTGTAGTACCTTCAATGGTTCCTCTATGCATAAAGGTATCTCTTAGGAGTTACCTTCAAGCTAGTCATGAAGGTATTACATTGCCCTTCAATGTATATTGTTTTTTTTATATTATTTTTTTATTTGATTGGTTAAAAGCTAGGTTGAAGTGTTAGGACCTAGGCTCACAAAGCTCTGACACCACTTTTCAGGATTAAGAGCACACTTGATTACCTTTGTATAAGCAACTAAACATGGAATTTAACCAGAAGTAATAAGTAACTAGAAATCAGAAATAGCACAGAATATGAGAGACAATACCCAATTGTATTAATACTCTTCCAGAAGGAAATACAATAAAGAGATCACACTCTTCCCACACCTCTTGGGCATACAAGTAATCTTCCCTCAAGAGTTCTCTCTCTCAATTACAAATGCAAAACAACTCAATAACCGAGTTGGTATTTCAACCAATCAGTATCAATACTGCCAGTACCACTGAATATACACACATACTCCAAGTCTGAGTACACCATGTAATCCAAGTAGATCTCACCTGATCTTGATACCTAATTTGTTGCAGATCTCCTTTGACCTTGCTACCCCATAGATCTCCTTTGACCTTACACACACACACACACACCTGTAGATCAACTGACCTTACCATGTAGATCTCACCTGATCTTGCTATACCATAGATCAACCTAGCCTTGCACACTTGCCAACCTAGATCTTACACACCCAGAAGAACCCTTGTCCTTTCCTCACCAAGTCCTTATGATTCTCCCTTGGATAGAACCCTTTTGATTCTATAGAATCCTGATTCTACAAATTATAATATAGCCCATGGGTCTCTTAAATAGATCCCATATAAACAATAATTAGACTTCTAATTACAATAATTAGAACTGCAGCTCCAAGACTAAAATTAGTCTTTTACATGCAAACTAACTGTCCATCTAAAATTAGACCAGTTCTAGAGACACATGTAAATGCATGCACACACAGGCTACCGACATTGGTTCCTATCTGAATGATGTCGGTCGACCCATAACCGACGTCGGTTACTATGAACACTAAATATGACCGACGTCAGTTGATTAGACTGACGTCAATTACCTACAACTTAGAAACCTCCTCCATTTGCATTAGTGAAGCTTTTATCTCCATAACCTAATAATCTCCCACTTGGAGATAAATAGCTACACCTGTACTTGTACATCATCTAATTTTGTTTCCTGGCTTGTATCCCTCTTCAAGCTCAATCTTGAAGAACAACCACCACACATCTTGTGGTGCTCCACTTATCATCCAAGTAACCTACCATATTTGAATCTACATACCCATGTAGAGAAGTCCTTGACCTTGCATAGCATGAATCCCTGCTTTTGGTCCCTCTCAAATACCTAAGAATCCACTGAACTGCTCTCTAGTGCTTCTTTTCTAAATTAGCCATGAACTCACTGACAGCACCCACTGCTTGGGAAATATAAGGTCTAATACACTTGTACTCAACCTCATCATGTGAATTGGGACACTGTTCTATGAACTGTCCATCCATAGGTGTGCTAACCGGTTCTACATCATGCACTACCTTATTCACATAATCATTTGGAGACAAAATCAACCTATGATCTTCCCTGTCTCTAGAAAAACTCATGTCAAAGAATTTTGCTCCTCCTAAATCCTTCCTGGCACACCACTGAACTAATTTTACCCTTCGCTTAGAAAATCCCTACATGTATGAACCTGCAACAAGCATATCATCCACATACAGTAACAAGATAATGTCACGACCATTATCCAACCTAGTAAAATAAACACAATGGTTACAATGACATTGAATAAAGCCATGCTTTATCATACACCTATCAAACTTGTACCACTATCTTGGAGCTTGCTTAAGACCATATACCCTAGCCTTCCATATCATGTGTCCATTCTCTCTCTTCTTTAACTTGGGAATCTATTCATCTTTTAGTGCTTTCATTTTGGCTGGTAACTCTACCAAATCTCCCATTTGGTTCTCATCCAAGGAATCAACTCCCTCATTCATGCCATGCTCCCATTATTTCCTAGATTCTACCTACTCTGCTTCTTTAAAACTTCCTGGTTCTTGACCATCAGTGAGCAACAAGTAGTCTAAAGAAGGGGAATAATGAGTTTGAGGCTTACTTACCCTTTCAGTCCTCCTCATGGGTGTTTGAGACTCTTTGATAGCTTGTTGTCTACCCAAAATCCATTTTTTGGTTGACCCTGGTCTGCACCTGACTGATGTCAATCCCACCTAATCGCCGATGTTGGTTCCCTGACCAACGTCAATGTCCACCTGGTCACCGATGTCGATACTCTGCCCGACGTCAGTCTCAACCTGCCTGACACCACTGACTTTGGTCTACACATGACCGACATCGATACTTACCTATTCGACGTTGATTCCACTTGATCGACGTCAATAACTATGTTTTCTTGTGAGTGATGACTTTTTACCTAAGAGCTTACTTTGGATCAAAACCTTGTCTAGACTGCCCTGCTCAAAATTATTCAGCCCCTGTGACTAATCTCTATCCATCATCTCTTCCAATAAAACCAAGGCTTTCTAGTTCTTAAGTCTGTCAAAGACATCTAACTTCCTCTTAAGAACATGCATTCCCTTCTCACTCATGTGACCAAGCCTACAAAGCCACATCTTTGCAACAAAAGGTGAATCAGTAATACAAGTAGATAGATAAAGAGTACCTACTTTCTTACCACATGATAATTCAAGTGCATCCACTATGAGAGTTACTGTGCATCCCTCATCACCCAACTTTCTTGAAGCAATTAGACTCCTCTTCAAGACTGGGACCTACATGACATTCTTCAACACCCATGTGTTGCCCATCTGCAATTTCAGGCACACTTCCCCTTTGCCAACAATTTGACAAGGCTCACCAACCCCTAAATAAATCTTTCCAAAGTCTTCAAGGACATTAACATAAAAAAATACTCTATTTCGGGCTGCATGGAAAGAGGCAACAGAATTTATAAACCAAGATTCTACTTTATCCAAGGAACATACAAGAGCACCCTGTGCAACAACACCTGCAACATCTGCTTCTTCATTTCCTTCATGTTGATCTTCTACCAACCAACAATCTTTCTTTACCTACTCTTTCTTTCCATAATTTAGTAATTGAGAATTCTTGCTTTTGAATTCCTCCATTCTTAGTGTACTTTCTTCTGCCATTGCTATACTTCCACTCAATTAGAAACCCCTGAGAGTGACCTATAATCAACAAACACTTAACAAATCTGAAACCACCTGTTAGTGAACCTCACTCTGAGAACCTTCAACCTACATCTGATACCAACTGTTAGGACTTGGGCTCACAAAGCTCTAACACCACTTGTCAGGATTAAGAGCACACTTGATTACCTTTGTATAAGCAACTAAACATGGAATTTAACCAAAA
The DNA here is from genome assembly GCA_037957365.1 of Torreya grandis. NCBI lineage: Eukaryota > Viridiplantae > Streptophyta > Pinopsida > Cupressales > Taxaceae > Torreya > Torreya grandis. The sequence goes on from JARHVA010000383.1 coordinate 2,021,630, forward strand.
GTAATAAGTAACTAGAAATTAGAAATAACACAGAATATGAGAGACAATACCCAATTATATTAATACTCTTCCAGAAGGAAATACAATAAGAGATCACACTCTTCCCACACCTCTTGGGTGTACCAGTAATCTTCCATCAAGAGTTCTCTCTCTCAATTACAAACACAAAACAACTCAATAACCGAGTTGGTGTTTCAACCAGTCAGTATCAATACTACCAGTACGACTGAGTATACACACGTACTCAAATTTTGAGTACACCACATACTCCAAGTAAATCTCACCTGATCTTGCTACCTGATGTGTTGCAAATCTCCTTTGACCTTGCTACCCTGTATATCTCCTTTGACCTTGCACACACACACCTGCAGATTAAATGACCTTACCTACCATGTAGATCTCACCTGATCTTGTTATACCACAGATCAACCTGGCCTTACACACCTACTGACCTAGATCTTACACACCTGAAAGAACCCTTGTCCTCTCCTCACCAAGTCCTTATGATTCTCCCTTGGATAGAACCCTTCTGATTCAATAGAATCTTGATTCTACAAATTACAATATAGCCCATGGGTCTCTTAAATAGATCCCATACAAACAATAATTAGACTTCTAATTACAATAATTAGAACCGCAACTCCAAGACTAAAATTATTCTTTTACATGCAAACTAACTGTCCATCTAAAATTAGACCAGTTCCAGAGATGCATGCAAACACATGCACACATAGGCTGCCGACGTTGGTTCCTATCTGACCAATGTCAGTCGACCCATAACTGACATCGATTACTGTGAACACTAAAGATGATCGATGTCGGTTAATCAGACTGACGTCAGTTGCCTGCAACTCAACAACCTCCTCCATTTGCATCAGTGAATTTTTTAGCTCCATAACCTAACATGAAGGGGCTCATTCTATTTATAGAAGAAACCTAAAAGATATACATGACAAAGCCAAAGGACAAAACAAAGATCAATAGATGAACTCAGTAGCTAAAGCCTCATGCCACCAAACTTACACAAAGTATCAGCTAAATAAACCTAAGACCAAATAAAAAGAGATAGATTAAGTCCAACTATTTTGAATCAAATTAAAATACCAAATTATGAATTATAGTACTATCACCTTTGTTGTTCTTTCCTCTGATACAACTTCCCATGAACTGATCCTTATCTTCTTCTATCTTTTGCATTTGAGATTGGTAGATTAGATCTCCACTTTTTCCTCCTTGATATCCCTATTGACATCCTCCTTTCCATAGCTTTGAGTTGATTTTTTGCCCTAGGGAGTGTGTTTTAGATGATCCTTGCCCAATTTAGAGGCTACTAATATGTGACCCAGTAGCCCTTGTAACTTTTCAAACTTGTTTATGATTTCATTACAAAAAATTTTCTAGATGGAAATCTTCATGTGAAAATTTTGAAGGGAATTCATGATATCTACCTTGGCATGGGAATCAAGAACCCCTCTACCTCTGGTAGCTAATGGATGGATGTAGGTAGGACTCCCCATATCTGGTCTAGGCTCCTCTTACATCAGTTAGGAAAAATCCCCAACATTTTGTTCCTCTAGTTCATGATTAGAAGCTGACTCTATGAAAAATTCCTCCCCCTTTAGTTTCTTATTTCTCAATATGGATATCAATCACCTCAGTGATGATTTTGGACCACTATAGTTCCCCTCTCTTAATCACTAGTAAAATTAGACCTTGGTGAATTAAGTCTACTTAAAGGGTTCTTCTTGAAGTTTAGTACTGAAGCTTCCAAGGATTGTAGAATAAAAAATGGAATGATAATGTTGTGGCCTTTGAAATGATTAAGTAATAAGAAATTATGGGGGAAAATCACAGTATGTTTTCCTTCTAAGGTAATATACCTCATTATCTGGAGGTAGACTTTAGGCCATTTCCTTGATAGTTTTAACCTCATGAAACCTTTGTGGGATGAAATCTTGGGTTTCTTCTTTTCCTTCATGAATAAAATGTTGAGAAGCTCCTCCTTTCTCTTCTTGTCTTTGAATGCTTTGATGGCAGAACAATGCATCTTGGTAATGTCTCTGATGAGCTCTTAAATGATCAAGATTCTCAATCCATTCATATAGACTTCAAAATCTTTCTAGCCATGAGTAAAGTCCTTGGAAAGCCCTATGTCATGCCTAATGAGCCATTCTATGAAAGGATTCAAACTACATTTGACCATTTTGTTCTAAATGTATTTGTTTTCTTTGACATCTAAGCATGAAATTGGTTCAAACTAATCCCAGTCCCCACCCATATTATGAATTTGTAGGCTTATTCTACAATTTTCATTCTTCAGGTTTATATAAATGAAAATGGATAGGTTATGAGACTAAAATCCAAATAAAGTAATGTGATGCAAGATTAGAGAGACCCAAACATACAAGGCCTTAAGAATAACTACCTTGCATATGTTAATATATAAGCTCTTGATCTAAATTTGTGTCATCATTAAAAAAACCATCATGATAATGTAGGGTGTGTCCCTTTTTGATACAATAATTGGGATGACATCATCAGGAAAATCCCTCTCATGCCAACTAATAAACTTACTTCTTGGGATTAAGATAGTTGAGTTCAAGTGGATTCATATTTATAGATGTGTACTAGTCCTTTCATTGTTGTAGTTTTTTATGTGTGAGTAATATCTGCCTCAAATAATTCACATTCTTGAGTGAGGTTTTTATAATTATTATTCAAGACTTTGGGTCTTTGGACTTTTTTGTTTAGAGTTTTCACATTAGACATTTTGTGTGAACAAATGTTTTGAATGACTTGTGCAAATAATAGTGGATTTCCCATTCAAGGTATCTCTTAGGAGATACATTTATTATTTGAGAATTAAATATCTAGGATTAAATCCCATATTTGATGACTTCCTATCACACCATCACCTATCCACTTATTGTCAGATGAGCTTCGCATCACTTGCTTATTCCCTCACCTCTTTGAGTTCAAAAAAATTTCAAACAAGGTTAATAGTTGATTTCTCCAAGTGAAAAGGCAATACTAGGTTATATTTAGAAGCCACTTATAATACCTTCAAGGTATCTCCTAGGAGATACCTCTCAAACATGCATAAGAGTGGATTTCCCCTTTCAAGGTTTTTCCTAGGAAATACCTCTCAAATAGGTATTATAGTGGATTTCTCCTTCAAGGAACAAGTATAAGAGTGGATTTATATTTCAAGGTATCTATTATGAGATACATTGGAAACATGTACAAGAGTGGATTTCCCCTTTAAGGTATCTTTCTCTTAGGAGATACATTTCACATTGGGATAAGAGTTGATTTTTCCTTCACGAAAGGAGTAAAATTTTCCTTTACACAGAAGGCACTTATGGATGCCTTGGATGAAGCAGTCTAGGACATGAAGATTCACTATGAGAAGATAGAAATATATCTAGGTCTCCTTGCATAGATTGATTTGTTTCTTTATGCTCAAAGAAGCAATGTTATGTAGAAAAATTAACTAGTGATTAACAGATTCACCAGTCTGATTAAACATTAATTATCAACCCAAGGGATGTAAGCTTTTCAAGATTGAAAACACTATATATTCATTACTAATTAAAAAATTAACTTGCATTTCTAGTTGAAATATAATGAATTTATGCTAAATTTACTCGACAAATATATTATGAAACTGCTATGATAGAATTATAGAACTATTCCACACTTATATACCATACATGAATCACACTTATATAATCAAAATTAATAGTAAAATCAACTTACATAACACACTAATAATTAAAGAGGGTCAGGATCTTCATAGCAGCACATTTTGAGGGAGCCCTTCTTCATTCAAAACAGAGCTCCAATCCCTCTTTGAGAGAATTCACAAACTTCTTACAAATTCAACTTTCTTATTACTCAATTTTGAATTAAAATTTTATAGTTCAAAAAATTCTACTATTACCTTCTAAAAATCATCTAACTCCTAGTCTGATATGGGTTCTACCTTTAAATATATAAGGCAGTTTATTGACTCTTAACCAAAATAACCAAACTATGAAAAAGTACAAATACTTAAAAACTATCCCAATCAATCTTCAATTGGTTAGTAACTAAAGTTACTTTTTTTAGGTTTGATTGGGTTAGAGACAAGGCATAATATTTTTTTATTTTATTTCCTTTTGTCTTTTCTCATTATCCTTATCTTTCCCATCTTTGGCAACACATATAATATCTCCTTGCATGTAGGTAATCCATACAAAAACTATGATTCTTCTCAATCATCCATTTGGATTTCCAAGATAGATGAATATGTCTATAAGATATTCTAAATAATGACTCTATTTTGTATAGTAGCTTCAAGTACTCTATAGTAGCTATAGGCAACTTATAGGTGAAAACCTTTAGTTGCTACGGGCACTCTATAATGGTTGCAAGCAACCTGCAGGTGAAGCCTATAGTTTTTGTGGGTATTCTGCAATGGCTATAGGTAACCTATAGGTGAAGCTTATATTTTTTTAGGCACTCTATAGTGGATATGGGAAACCTATAGGTGATGCCTACAATTTATACATACATCTCGCAGTAGTTATGGTTTAGCAAAATCCTGAATCCTTTCATGACCCTTCAAATATTTGTTAGATAAAGTCACATCAATATAATTCAATCAAGAAAAAAAAAAGAATCTATAATTAATAACATAACACACACACACACACACACACACACACACACACACACACACACACACACACACACACACACACACACACACACACACACTCATTCATTTGCATTAGTGACGGATAGTTATTGGATTTATATGGAAAAAGACATAGACTAAGCATGGATTAGGCTATAAAAGTAAGCAATTAGTGGCCTCATCACTAGGGCCTTGAGTGAAAATTTCATGTTGTACCTTCAATGTATTTTAGTGACTGAGGTTAGGAACTAGCTAATGAGCTGAATTAAAGACACGTGGTTATCTCAGGGGACTCCTAAGACTATTTTTAGAGATAAAAAAATATTTCACCCTTCCCCATTAAAAGAAGGATGGTACAAAAGTGAAAATTTGGCCGAGAGTCTGAGTTAGCATCTAAGTTAAACACATGGTGGGTCCTCAAGGTTTTATTAGTTCTAGACCCTTTTTCGAGATTTCCCCACTTATATTTTGGTTGGCAAGGTGAAAAGAGTAACTAATAGCCTAAATGCCTAGATTTGAAAAAAAAAGTGATTACATGTAGCAGATGCTTAGGGCTTTTCAAGATCTGGGCCCTTTTTTGAAAATTGCCTCACTTACCTTTGGGTGGGCAAGCTGAAAAAGGTCCCCAAAAGCTCAAGAAGCCCTATAATGAAAAAGTTTACTTATATGAATATATGTTTTGCAAGGAGGATTACCCAACATAAAATAAACATTTGCACCTTCTCTCTCCTTTATTAAAAAGAAGGTCAAACAACTCAAAGAGGGTAGTTGATAATTAGCCATTAATCTTCAAAGTATTAATGGCAACCTTAATTTCAAAATTTAGAGGATTACAACTAAGGAAATTTCCTTCATCCATGTTTACCTTTTGCATTCAAAGCTTTTACTTACATCTTTGATCCATTTGTGTGCCCTAACTACGTGTAATATGAAAGAGTGATTACATTGAATTCTTCAAAGGTCTTTAGTTTTAATTACACATAGCTCTTTGGATTATCAGTAAGTGCTTTTTTTTTCTCCTTGTATTATGTTATTCAAGGAGGTTTGAAGGTGTTTCAAGGGTGATCATTATGATCAATGCATTCAAGTTCAAGGTATTTAACTAAAAGAGATAGGGAATAAAGGTGGCTACTTCAGCATCTATCAAGAGCAATATTGTTTCTATTTTGGATGAAATAAAAGATATAGATGTTCAAGGTTTAGAATTTGGAGCCCTATTGAATGTCTTATAGCAGCCAAACCCTCTCCTAGTAGTCTCTAACCTTGGAATGAGTTATATCACCCTTATGATAGCATTCCCCTTGGCTTCCCTATACCTAACATTAGTGATTGCATATGCCAAAGTATACCAACCAAACACTAGGACTATCATCGATGAAATCCAATTAGTTGTCTGCTCTTTCAATCATTTGTTTCTTAGCACCATGCTTTGGATTCCTTCCTAGATTGAAATTATCACAATCTCTCTAGAGGAATTCCAAGAGAATGTAGACAAGAAAAACAAGACAATATGGGACATTGTCAACTCTTTTTATCTAGTCAAGAAAAGGCAAAAGGTATCAATAAAGTGTAGGAGTCTGAAACTAGCAAAATGAAGGAGTTTCCCTAGATTTTGATTTCTATGCTAGAAAAAATTTATGGGATGCACACAAAAAAGAAATTTTAACCTTAGATTTCGATAATATAAATTTATCTGTTAGAACAATAAAAGAAGCTAGACTAGGCTACTATTCTAACTGATAATCTACACAGGCAAATGATGCAACTTCAAGTTATAATCCACTCAAAAAAGGAATTCACAAGTATATTTTATATGTCCTCTTACTTGATGTACATCTTGGTTCATAATAGGAAATTCTAAGGGCTTACCAAGAATCCCAGTGGGATGAGAATATATGAGGATTATCTAAAAATAACTCTGGATGGCTTCAAGAAGAATTTTTGTAGAGTTTACAATTATTTATTTAATACGATGATGAGTGTCTTCTATCCTATAAGAAGCCTCAATAGGATGTCTAAGGGGGAAAGAGACATAATTGATAAATATGGCACCTCATATATTTAATTCAAATCATTTACTTATATCAGGGTAAGTGGCTACTCAGGGTCTCCATACAAACTACCAAGATACTTGGATGATAGACTAGTAGTGATGGAGTTAAGCAGGTAGATGGTGCCCTCACATGAGATGATATATATGAATAAGGTAGATAACCCTTTTAGGTTTCCAATTGAAATTAGACATTATTCATGTCCTTCTACTACCAAAGCTAAGGGACTGGAGCAAGAGATGGGCTAGTATGTGATTAACAAGATACCACCCAGGTCAAACTATAATATTAGATGGTGGATGAACATAGTGACCAATTTAATTCTACATCAATCACATTTTAAAGACATTTAGTCCATTTTCACTACCAAGGAGGATGTCAAAAAGTTAGATTATATGAGACTGATAGTGTAAGAAGTTATCACTTACAATATTGTTCCCATTCCTAATGACATGGAGGATAATAAGAGGACATTATCTAGAGTATATAATCAATCCAATATTGAATCCCTATTCATGTCATAGGTGGATTTCACTACTAAGGAAAATGATTCCATTCCATGGAAGGTCACCACAATCATGAGAAAAACCTTCAAGTGGTTGAAGGAACATGGGGTTGATCTCAGTAGTTATGACACCCCTTCCCTTTGAGAACTCAAAAAAAATTGGGATTTAAAGGGCTTCCTCCTATAATACATTGGTGATCCCCTAGATCTACCACCAATGGTGAAGGGCAAAGGGAAGAGCCAATTTGGTGATGTTGACTTCACCAAGCCAATTAATGTGGAATCCATAACCACATTGTAGTCCAAATTGGGATTGTCCTTCTCAAAGTTAACAAATTTGAATAAAAATTGGGACAAAATTACTATTGGGGAGGTTAAATTGGTCAATTCCACCCCAATATCCAACTACTATCCCACTTACTCCACCAATATAACAACTAGTCACTGTTTCTCCCAAAAAGAGTTATTTAAGGAAGAGAGGAGGTGAGAAAGAGGTAAATCAAACCAATAAAAAAATATTCAAAAGGGCTCGGTAGCCTCCAAATCATATTCCTATGAAGAGGAAGGAGGTTGTGTTCAAAGACCTATCTTCTAAGTAAATCCTCATGAAGAAGAAAGAGGATCAATTTTCATATGCTTAGAGATTGAGAGATATGAGTGATGAAGAAGACTCAGATGAAGATAGGCCCATTGTAGAGGTGATGAATAAGTAGTGAGCATTCACTCCTCCACAAGTAAGAACTAAGCAAAGAACTCCAAGGGAAAGACCCTAGACCCAAATGAAATTCCCAATGGTTTCTCTATTTATAGAAGAGGGTCCTTCAGGAGTAAGAAATAAGGGTAATAAAGAGGAAGTTATGGCCTTAATTGATCCCCTCTCATTTGAAGATGTTGTGAAGGTTGGAGTTGAGGTGTCCACTCAAGTTTAGGCCCCTCAAGAAAAATAAATAATTTCATTGGATATAGAGACATTTTTTGAGAATGTCATAACCCATCCACCAAGCTAAGATAGTTAAGGTGAAGTTGAGAAAATGAATAAATCTAATGGGAAAGATAATGTGGAGCCAAAGTAGGATACTCAAGTTACCACTGATCTTGAAGAGGTGGTTACACAAGAAGGACTATAGATAGCTCCAGAGGCATCACAAGTTTTCCTTTCCCCTCTAAAGGTGTCAAGTTTAGAACCAAAGGAGAAGGTGAGTATAAAGGAAGGTGGGGGAGAAAACCTACAAATGGGTACTACCACCCATGCAAAATTAAATAAAGAATTAGACTAGTCTAGTAAAGATGTTGATGAGAGTGCTTCAAGTAATGTTACTTTAATTAAAGTACATCAAGGTCTCCTTCCTCACATCAAGGTTCATGATCCAACCTATAATAAAGGTTGAGAGGCCATGATTGGTAAAGATTTGCTTGAGGGAAACAAGGAGGTCACCATAACCTCATCTATACCTAAAGATCAGATAAATAAAGTAGGTGAATAAAGTGCATTAGAAAGTGATGAAGAAATTGAATAGTTTGTGTTAATTCTACAACCCATTATTGTGACACTTCCTACATCATGTACTCTGATGACACCACCCTTTACTATTTTGAATCCTACATCTATGTTCAATACATCAATAGGATTTTAGACTAGACCCCTTCTTTGGGTATAAGAATAGGTCAAGCAGAAGAAGGACATTATGAGAAAAATTGGGGAGATCAACTTAGTGAAGATCACTCAAGCATATAATGCCAATCCCCCCCAAGAAGGCCAAGATACATTCTAGGACCACACTCATTGCCATAGGAAAAATGAATTTGGAGGTAGCCATTCCCCCACCTGATGCTTTGAAGAAAGATACTCCCTTTGAGAGTTACATTGTTTAAAGCTACAGAGGGGAGACATCAAAGAATGAGTTTAAGCACAACTCACAAGTTTTGGTGAACATGGTGGCTCATAGGCTGGATAAAGATAAACCCACCATGGAAGAGTGGAAGGCACAAAATTAGGATATTATCTAGTACATGCAAAAGATATTGAGTGAGCCCAATGTAGTATATCCAACTACCAATATTTCTCTAAAGTATCCTCTCTTCTCAATAGATTCATTTTATTTTGGTTGAATTAATGATTTAAAGTCCAAAGGAAGATCAACAAAAAAATGGAAAGAAGATCTACACACCAGGGTAGAAGAAATAATAAACTTAGCATTGAAATGTTTGAAGAACATAGTGGATAATAAGATGGAGTCTGATGTTCAAATGCTTTTCTATGAGATAAATTTCAAGGCATGGGAGGAGGTCCATTGTAAAATGGATGAGGTATGCAAGATGGGCACAGATATTTTTATCATAGAAAGGACCATTGCTCTCAATGATCACAAAAATATCGAGTGTCAACTAGCAATCAAGCATCATTTGATGATGCTCAAATATGGCATCTTCAATTTAAAATTAGAAGATTAGTCCCTCAAGATTACAATAAAATAGATAGATGTTGCATTAAGGAAGATGGTAAGGCTTGATGGTGAAAGTGACTTGGAGGAAGAGATGATACACATCACTTTAAAAAACCTTATCGATGCACCACAAGAGTCTTTTGATGTTGATAAAATAAAATAGTTGGTGTCACGTAAGTCTTGTGAGCATCTTAAATAACTCATTGGATGAAAGCATACCATTCTTTAGAAGTTTGCCACCTAACTTAAAGAGTATAGAGTAAAATTCAAATACCAATCAGGCACAAACTAAGGGAATCTTTCCCATATGTTGGAAGGAAATACAAAGTATAAAAACAAGTTGGAAAAATATTCCAACATCTAAATTGACTCTAGAGCATAATCAGACATTTTAGTTTTTCTGAACTAGCATCACTTCTTTCTTCCCTTCCCTCCTTATTTCTTCTCATTTCCTACTAGGAAACCATTATACTTGGCCCATTAGTGGCAATTCCCTTTAAGTTAATTTTTTTGTAATCATGAGGATATGAAAGGGATGTTTTTATCTATTGTTTAATAGGATAAATGTTTTGTTTTGTCCCTCATGAGATATTCCTCCATGTAGATAACTAGAAAATATCCTACCGAGATGGAGGATTAATTTTTCCATCATCACATGATCATGAGCATATCCACATATGTTTTTTTATACATTATTCCAAACTCTCATTTGGATTAATGGTCATGTTTTCAAATGATCATGATTTTACCTCTTTCAATGTTATGAATTATTGTTTATGTTTTTACAATAGGTTCAATGGACATGTTTAGGTTATTTCAAATGTATCTCCTAGGAGATACCTTGAAGGTCCTTGTAATACATTTCATTTTAATTTAAAATTTCCTTGCAAGGGATTTGATATAAACATGACACCTTTTTATTTGGCAAGAACCCTGATGCACATGATCGGAATTTTCTTTTGAGGTATCTCCTGGGAGATACCTTAAACATGCACATAATTGAATTTTCTTTTAAGGTATATTTCCTAGGAGATACCTCAAAGGGCCTTGGAATTCATTCCATGTTTCTTGAAAATATCCTTAAAAATGATTTGATATAAGCATGACAACTTTTTATTTGGCAAGAACCCTGATGCACACTATTGGAGTTTTATTTTAAGATATTTCTTAGGAGATATCTTGAACATGCACATAATTTAGAATTTTAATTCAAGGTATCTCCTAGGAGATACCTATAAGGGCCTTATAATACCTTATTTATTTATTTAAAAGGTCCTTGTAAAGGATTTTATATAACTATGGCACATTTTTATTTGGTAAGAACCCTGATGCACATGAGGTATCTCTTGGGAGATACCTTGAACATGCACGTGATTGGAATTTTCTAGGAGATACCTCAAAGGGCCTTGGAATACCTTCCATTTAAATTTCAAAGGTCCTTGAAAAGGATTTTATATAACCATTACATCTTTTTATTTGATAATAATCGTGATGTAAATGACTGGAATTTTCTTTAGAGGTATCTCTTAAGAGATACCTTGAACATGCACATGATTAGAATTTTCTTTCAAGATATCTCTCCTAAGAGATACCTAGAAGGGCCTTGTATACCTTCTATTTTTATTTCAAATGTCCTTACAAATGATTTTACATAACCATGATAACTTTTTATTTGGTAAGAACCCTAATGCACACTATTGGAATTTTCTTTCAAGATATCTCTTAGGAGATACTTGAATATGCACATGATTTAGAATTTTCTTTCATGGTATATCTTAGGATATCCCTCAAATCATCAAAATAGTGTGCATCTTGAAGGATCTAATGGTTCACGCTTTGTTGTCAGAGGATGATCCAATGGTATGAAGGCCCTGACAAAGTTGTATCCTTAGCTTTCATCCAATGGTTATCACTTCATCACAAAGACCCAATCAGGCAGAGTGAGTCATAGTTGAAAACTCAAATTACTTTGAAAGGCTAAAATAATTTACAAGTGCCACCCTCACATTTGAGGATTAAAATCAAAAGGGCCTACCTGATAGAAATAACCAATCATGAGCAAGATCTTAGATCATGATCCTATGGCCCTCACTTCATCATAAACTTTTATCCAATGGAGTGAATTAATTCCAAGACCCTTGAAATCCCCATAAAATTTCCAAGTGGCACCATTGAATTTGATCATAAAGATTTAACAACCCTAAAATTGACATTTACATGATCATTCAGTCATGAAGATATTAACTTAAAGTTAGGGTATCTCTATAGATCACTGGCACGTACTTCATTACCAGAGGATGATCTAACAAGGTGAGGGTCTCAATGACTTTTTGATGAAGCCTTGAGACCCTAAAATCTTGACATGTGGCAAAATCCCATTTAAAAAAGAACTAATAGATGATCTGATGGCTCATGATTTATCATTAAAGGATGAAATAATGACATGAATGTGCCCATAAATTTTTAATAGATGATTGATGCAAGATATGGAGCATAGAGAGGAACATAAAAATGCCAAGTGTCACAACCATAGGGATTGGAACACAAAGAGCCAATCATAGGTAAATACCTAGATTACAATTAATGACTCACACTAATCCAAGATTTTGATTTGATGGTACAAAATAAAAGAAGATATTTTAAATATCGATGGCTAGTGCTCAAATGCATTTATGAAATATGTTGTGAAAGGTCTAGACCAATGCCACATAGGTACCATGCAAGTAAAAAAAGATAAAATACAAGATCTTATGGGCTCAAAAATGCAAAATTATAAATTCAAAGGTCTAAATCAAAACCAAGGCATGTATAAGGTAGAGCCTATATATATCTTGCCATTAAAGCTCTAAAACCTTAAACCCTACATAAAAGTGACCCAATTTAATTAATTTGGTCATAATTTGATCTCAAGAGAGCTTGATTGTGTTTTTGAGTGTAAAAGAGCTTTTGTAGAGACTAATTTACAAACTAGTATGAACAATTTACAAAAATAGAAACCATGGTAACTCACAAGCAATAGCTAAAAGAGGATACTGAACTCTACTTGTTAATAGATAATGAGGGATTAATCTTCAAGGACACCAAATTAGATGTTGTGTCCCTAAATTCCCTAGGCATTAGGAATTGGTCTAAAATATTTTTCATAGTGGAGGAGCTGAATCCCATCATAAAAGAGGAGCAAAGAATTACCATAGTGAGTTGGAGGCACTATGACCTGGTTGATGTTTAGATGGCCAACCTCCACTATGTTATGACAAAACCTAAGGTACTATATTGCATAAATATACTTACCCTTATCTTTATTGAATATAAAATTGATAATGAATGGATCATACAGGAAGGGAATTATAAAAAGGTATCATATATTTCTTGGATAGGCTCCCAATTCCCCATGTAGATTTATCCAAAATCAAAGAGTGGACCTCTAAACATAACCTAGACTTTGTCCTTAGACCCTACCTACACTAAGGACCCCATATCTTTAGAGGCTTTAAGATCAAGATCCCAATAGCCTAATTCAAGGAGGGCATTAGGGTAATAATGACCCTATTGAATTGAGCCTTTAGATCCCCTTAACCACTTATGTGAATAAAATTTGGGTTCCCTTTGTGAATTTCATGGTGGAAGAAAAGCTCACCCCTCCAATTAGAGATTTGATTAGTGTTTTCTTGACCAAATAGTTCACTGCCATCAAAAGGAAGAGATCTAAGAAATTTTATATGATGTCACACCTATTTGATGCCCTACATGCTTTTATCAACTTCCTAGGGATTAGCAATTAGTCTCTTGATGGAAAAACTACCATCTCCCACCATTATTCCAAACTGCATATCTTTAAATATAGGAACCATATGCAATTTATTTATGACTATGTCTACCCTACCATAGTGGAAGCCATAATAGGTGTTCCCATGCATAGGATCCATCCACTAATTAATAATAATGTGTAAATGATGAGTGACATACAGTATTACCCTAACTGCATGGTCATTAAGATTGAGGGGATCATGTCCCAAACTTACAGATTACTAATATATGTTCCTAAAAAGTTGGATGAGAAAAAAATTGCATCCTAACTCATCCATGTCATCAATGGAATTTTTAAATAAAAGAGGAAGGGTCTTTTTCACCCCTTATTTCTAATTATTGGAAGGATTACACTTCAAAATTAGAAATAGGTTGATACCATGGCCAAGCACAAGGACTCATTTAGGTTTTAGCTTGATGAACTCAAGATGTGGAATCCTAAGAACATAGTGACTAATCATTTAAAGGAGAAGAAGCTCCCCAAACCTAAGTACATGCATCAACTTGATGTTCATGACACCATTTACATTAAGGCTAAGAACTATGAGTAGGTGTTAGCCATAATCAAAGGACACAACATCAAACTTGAGCATATATTGACTTAATATGATAAGCCATCAAGAGAGGCATGACAGATGCACCCTCTCAAATATCACTTGTTGCCTAGACCATCTAGGATATCCCAAGAAGAGCAGTCATAACCTCAAGAGTAGGTTATGCAAGAACAAGGTGACTAAGGCCATGGTAAAGAGAAATTAGAAGAGAGGAAACTAGAGGAGAGGTCTAAAGAGGGGCCCTCATCTTCAACACTACTCCAAAGGCCACCTTCCCCAATTGAGTACATAGATATCATTGCCTTAGATCCAAAAGAGACACTTGAGGGTGATCTCAAAGAACTTGCAGAGGCAAATGACACTAACAGGGAAGAAGAATAGCTTGAAGAGGCCAAAGTCTAAGAAGAAGAACCTAAGGAAGATAAAGGAAAAGAGCTTTCTCTAGGTATGTTCCCTGTGGCATTCCAAGAGAGGAGTAAATTAGAGCTAGCATTGGTTCTTGTTGGACTAAAGAAGAAACCAAGATTGACCATCTCTCACCCCACAAGTGAGATAAATTTATTCAATGATAAATTTCTAATTCATGGGTTAGTCATCCCTAACTCATTATTTATGGGAAATTACAAAATATTCCTTCTCTCTCCCACTCATGGGCCATGACAAGAGTTGTTGATGTTAAAGTACATGATGACATCAAGCCATGGATTAGGGCTATGGTAAAATAATAGGAAGAAAAGATGATTGTGGTCACTAAAGGACTAGAAATTAAGAAGATGAATACTCTAGGAGCATCATGAAGAACAATAATAAAGGTCCCAAATCCTCTAAAATTTATAGTACCATCCACCACCATGTAGTTTAATCTAGAGATAGTGAGATTAGAGAAGGTCACCAATAAGACAACTATGGTGGGAACTAATGAATTCACCTTCCAAGAGGTGGATCCCTTTATAGTATCAACACCTATAGGAGGATAGTAGCTTAGATAAGCTACCATACATGAATAAGACATTGATATCTTGATTGAGGGTCAATCAGCTCAAGCAAATGCTAGGGTCCAAGGCATGAAATAAAGGATTCTAAACTTGAAAAGAGAAATGGAAAATATAGAAACCCAAGCCATTTTATTAGTCCCTAATCCAAAACTTATAATTTTTGGTTAAAATATATTTCAAGAACATAAATAATAATGCTATCTTTGAGAAGAAATGTTTTATTGCTCACATAATTGCATTTACAAATATATGCCTATCTTTATGAAGAGATGTTTGATCCACTTCTTGGGATACATCTTATTTTATACATACTTTGAAAGCATGAGGAGGATGTGTAAGGTCACCAATCTTGAGGGAGATGAATTTTTTCAACTTCCATGATCTATAACAACACAAAATTTGAGAAATTACCATTTTTAAAAATTTTCTATTTTTAGATATCACTATTAAAATTGAAATTATATGAACTTATATTGGGTTTTTAGGGATCAAAACCCACTAATCATAGCTCTATGCCATCTCATCATTTTTTCCTTGTTCTTATATTTCTAATGATTTGAATGGGGATTCAAACAGAGCTATGGTTCAAAAGTTATGGCTACCAGAAGTTCTGCCACCAATTCGGGTAGAACTATCACCCAAATTTGTCACCTAAAGTGTTGCTTGGATCAATCCCTAACTGCATAATGGACATGTTTGAGGACTCATTCTTTGATATGTTTAATTTTTTGAATTCAATAAATCTAAGGTAGGATACCCTAAACCAGTAGGGTGAAGCAACCAAGGAATTAATAACTGAGTGGCAAAAGGTAGAGACCCAAGTTAGGGATCTTATTGACATTGTAATTAGGAATAAAATTCCTAAGTTTAAAACTATCAACATAGCACATTTGAATAGTATATTGGGAATAATATTATAAAATATCCAAGATTTAGGTACTTGGATAAATAATTTGAATAGGTTTTTGGTGGATGATAAATAATTGATCCTTATAGTTGATCAGCTCTTGGGAATAATGTTGTTAAATCCTACCAAAACCACTATAATTGGAATCATCGATGATGCTAAATTCAAGCATAAGGTCACTTTGGTCATGTAATTAGTTAGGATCAAAAGCTAAGGTGAGTTTGGAAGAGACAACAGAAGAATTTTGGACATGATTTTCACAATAGAAGAGAAAATACTAAAAGCAAGGAGCATAAAAGAATCCATAGACAAAAATGACCAAGACAAAGATGACTTGGTAGATCAGGAAGACATTTTCCTAATGAATCTAGCTATGGACATAAAGCTCATCAAGGACCAACACCAGAAGGCAATGGAACTACTATAAAATTAATATGGGGATTCTTCAGTAATGGGCCCACCTAGTGGCTAATATTCCTTTTTATAAAGAACATTTTAATATCTAAAATAGGAATATTCTTTTATAGGGAACATGCTAGTCTATTAGAATATTTCTCCTAGGTCAGTCTAAATGTGAAGAACAAGTGTATTCTATAACTTGTAAGGACAAGTGTCATCATCTTTTGTCCACCTAAACATTGTAATTGACTGGTATACTACCTAACATTTCTATAAAGGCATGCATTACCATTTTTAAAAGAGATAATTTTGATCAAATTTTATACACTTGAATCAATTAATATAATCAATAAATTCTACAAAGATTACCCACATTTGATATGTCAATTACTAAATAACTTTTCTCTCAATTGCTAGTTTTATGTCTTGAATTTGAATGGTTTCTTCAAAATTTGGGTTGCATGTCTTGAAGGAATGACATTTGAACTACATGGTTTAATGCTAAATCTAAGTAATTAGTTATTTTTCACTAGATGATGAAGATGATCAAAAAAAGTGCAAAGTAATTATTTTGTGACTATTTTCCATAGAGTTTAAACCAAACAAGAAGTCTACCCATATTGAATTACAATTGGTAGAGTCTACCCATTTTTGTCTTATACACCCACTTGACTCTTTCAACCTCTTTTCTTTTTGAAACAGGATTTATGATAGGGATCAATGCTACCTAGGCCAACCTAGGGCCTCCCTAAGCTCGACATGCATTCTTAAATAGTGTACTATTTTTTATTAAAAATTAATTTAAAGTATATATAGGTAGAGCATTTGGAATAATATTTATTGTATTATTTTATAAAATTTTAGTGTTACAATTTGAAAACCATGTTTTCTCTAACAATAAACATGTGTGCACTCCTTTAGCAGAAGGCTCACTGACATCATAGTTGGGCATGCTCCAATAGGGGAAAAGTATTACAATAATCTAGGTAGACTATCTAAATATTAGTAATTTCATAACATATTAAGGTGCTAAACAATAAATAAAAGGGCCAAGTAAATAGAAATAAATCACACATTTTAGATAGAGTTAAAATATATATTAAACACTCTTAAGATTAAATACCTAAAATAAGGATTTTTGCACATTTTAGATAGAGTACAAAATATATTGACACTATTAAGATTAAATACTTGAAAATAAGGATTTGTAAAAATGATAGTAACAAATATGGTCAATACTTCATACACTCTACAACTTGCTCTATTCTAATATGTCAGTGATCTACAGTGTATGTTCAAAATAAACTAAGAATATGTAGGAATAGGAATATATCTAGTCAGACATGTTCGATAGTTTTTGTTCCTTTTTAAAATGTGTGAAAATTATAGAAACCCTATTTTACAAAGTAAATTTGAATTTTAAATTCATTGGGGACTCCCACCTATTTTTGAATGAAAATGCACCTTGAGTATTCAAGGTGAATTGAAAGTGAGTGATATATTTAATATATTAAAATGATATTTATATATATTATATTAAAAAATTTAATATTTATTTAAAATATTTAATAAAAATATATATTATATAATGTAAATTAATATCATAATATTATATATTATATAATATCTTTTATTATTATTATATAATATATATGTTAATATAGTTTATAAATCAAATTATAATTACATATTATATATTTTAGTATAGGAGAAAGGTCCCAATAGCCATGCACCCTAACTTTGGACATTGAATTAAGTTGCCATAACATCACATTAGATTTTGAAATTTTTAATATGTTATCTTAACTACTTATAACTAAGGTTTCAAGGTCTATCACATTATACATTTTATGATATAACTAATTTTATCATGAGGTCATAAAATGCATTTTTTAAACCTATGACCAAAACTTAACATTTGGAGTAAAAATAGTTGTGCATAAGAGTATCAATACTTGAATCTTACTTGTCAAGATGTGATTGGTTACTTTTAATTTTATAGAATAAATGTTGAACAAGTATTAGATACTACATGTTCATCTTTTGGTACACTTTAATATTTATACACACCAATATGATCCATCGATGGATCACATGTTAACAAACTCCTTATTTGGTAATTGAAACATGCACAACTATTGGGACCTTTATTCTAGTATATTTAAAATAAAATATATAATTTATATATAATATTACTCAGTTTAATATATATATATATATACACACACACACACATTCATACCCTGTGCACATGCTGCAAAAAGCCTTCCCAAAGTGTGCTCAAGGGTACCCTAGACCCAGCGATACTTAGCATCCCAACAGGCTTCGCTACTACCTAAGATGTCCCTAAGCTTCCATTAGACCACATAGATTTCAATAAAATCAAACCAATTTTTATGCTTTCAGCATAATCGAGAAATGTGAAAAGTTTCACTTGGTTTACTTTTCTCATGTGCATAAGAGGGGATCAAAAAGGTGGAGACATATATGGATTCATAAAATTTATTTTACTTCACTGCACACTTACCCTTGTCTATGTGCACATCTCTTCACACATGCACACACACATATCATGACATATAATGTATGTATATATGTATTGGTGAGATGGGTTAAATTATAATTTATAATTAAACCTAGTAATTCCAAACCCTTGACAATGTCAAAATATTAATTAAGTTCATCTTTAAATATAATTGTGGGCACAGACTAATCAAGATCTGAATCACCATGCAATGAATTAGTCTATGATGGCTTGCATTCTACATCTAAAGAGAGAGACTCTTGGAATGTAATCTCTATGTCAAAACTAAAGTGGACATATATGTTCCAAAGACACCATCTATTCCAATGCATTATTAGAGCATAGAGTGACATAATTGGTTTACATCAAATCCAATTTAAAACACCACTATAATTAGATATGCACCCAACCTATCATGTCGAAAGCTTTTTTATTTTTTAAAATAGATTAGATCCTAAAGCATCATAGACCATAAAGGAGCATAAAGCATGAACTCTAGTCTATTATTCGAGCAAAGACCAAAACTATAGATGCAAAAGAAAATAAAATTGAGCAGACAAAGATAATTTTCCATTCCAAATAACATAGAACATCACATCCTTGTAGATGGATAAAAAAATATAGGACATAAGGGCACATAAAAAGCATCCAATCACATTCATGAGGTGCACCTATTAAAGTTACAAAATGAAAAATGTTAACTATCACTACTCCTAGTCTATGATAATGGTTGGTTATCATTTGTTTATATTCCTACTTTTGTAAATAGGTACATCAAATACATGAATCTTAGTAACTATGCATTACAAAAAAAACTATGAATAAGGTTGTGGTATACACAATTCAAAAATCACCAAATGGTCTTATCTATGGGAACTGATGAACACATATCCAACTCACTTTGTAGCACCTACAGTCAAAAACACCAATAAATGCATCTCATAGTTAGACTTCAAAATTGAAGTTAGTGAGAAAATTGTCATTTTGGTCTTATAAACTTGAGAAATAAACCAAAGGATTGGAGTGGAGAAATAAACTCACCAAGAAAAATATTCATTTTTATTTTATCTTAAGTTAAATCTTTTAAACAAAAGAATTGCATATCACTAATTTAAATTGGAGGTCAAAAGACTTGACCGTTAACTAAATTTTGATGGTCATTTTGTATAAAAGTAGAGTAGACTCGATTCCTTTGAATAATTTTTATGTAATCTAACAATTCATAGACTTTTTATTACCAATTTCAAAGGGCTACAAAAAATTATTATAATTCACATGATTTACTGCCAACTATCCCAAATTCCAAGTGTCATCTACAACATCAAATTTAATGCTTATGACAACTTCAAAGGTGATATGTTATTGAAATTTTAATTTAATTCCTCCCAAACATAATAATGTTTGATAGATTTACACTTTGAAGTAATCTACCTCATCTACTACGCATATGGCAAAGCATCGTAGAGTTTTAAATCCATGTATGTGATTGTATTTACCCATTTTTTGATGTTATATGGCATTATATAGCATAAAAATTCATTTAATTTTTTTAAAAAATTAATATTATTTTCGTACCATTAATAATGATATATAGATATATTATAATTTCTATAATCTTGGTAAATGAAGTTTTTGTGATTCTTGATTTACTACATTGATGTGATTTGGCCCTATAAATGATTATTTTCAAATCACTTCACTACACACCCAATTGATAATGATGTATGGATACGTGATTTAACCTTCATAGATGCATGATTTAACTTTCATAAATATGTGATTATTTTAATTTAATGCCCATTGGTTATTAATATTTGATAGATTTGCTCTTCGATGTAATCTATTGCACACATGATTTTATTTAGATTTGTTATGTATATAATATTGATTTATAATCTATATTGACATATATATTATATGATATAATAATATATATTAATATTAAAATATATGAAGGGATTCAGATGGTAGATTGACGTTAATGAAGTATGGAGGGTATTATTAGTTGGATTGATAGCATCCCATGGTGTGAGGGAGTCTAGAGGCTTCCCTCATGTCTCTTTAAGTTTACGACCACCTCGATATTCAATTCATATGCTCACATATTTTCAATTACATTGTGTTTGGTTGTGTTTGCTTGGGCATAACATGGATAGTGTGAGTGAGATAGCATTATCAACTACATGCATTTATGGAGTGAATGATGTAAGATAAATGGCATCTAATGGATAAATATCTCATGCTCACCTCAAGAATATCTTCTATATTCTTATGGAAGAAATGCATGATGTAATTATGGACATCTTGGGGCAAGATTTTCTAGTAAAGGGGGTGAAAAGTAGGGTAAATTTAAAATTAGCAGTGGTTTTTGCCTCGAATATAATGTTTCTAGTATCTGATGTTGAAGTTTTGGTGAAAGTGGT
The DNA here is from genome assembly GCA_037957365.1 of Torreya grandis. Classification (NCBI taxonomy): domain Eukaryota; kingdom Viridiplantae; phylum Streptophyta; class Pinopsida; order Cupressales; family Taxaceae; genus Torreya; species Torreya grandis. The sequence continues at coordinate 2,042,920 of JARHVA010000383.1, forward strand.
GGTTTTATGTGTTCATCTGGAGTTTCATGTTGGTCTAGTAAAGAAGATTCTTTTGCATGATCTAACTCCCCTACCAAATCTATCATTCTCTAGGTAGGATGGTTTGGGAGTTATGTCAACTTTTACCGTTAAGGATCTTGAGTCAAGATTTATGATCCTCTTAGGTTTTGTGGAGGATTTGCAAAAGAAGGTGGTCATATTGGATATGAAAATTGGGAAATTCATTTCTTTATCATTTATGTCAAAGCTAAAAATACCAATTATGAAATTGATCTAGTTGTAGGACTACCAGCATGATCAGAGGTGAGTAGAGGTAGTAAAAAAACTAGTAAGATGGGTACTCAGAGGCAAGGTGGTGGCATCGTTATGGTATAACACTACATGGTAGAGGAAATGGCCCTAATGCACTAGAGGGCATCACTCACTTAGTGGCATCTTCATCTGGGGGAAAAGAGACATTGGAACCTATCTTTGAAAAAGTTGTTGTTATTGAGCAGGAACCTATTGGTGAAGGTTGAGAAATTATGCTCCTAACTAAAATGAATGATAAGGTCCTAGTGGGTCTTAATGTCTAAAGCTGGTTAGTTTCATTTCTTGGTACTGTCTAGGTTTTTGGTTATCGATTCCATTTTATTTTCTATTTTAATGGTCTTCTGTAGAGTGCTTTTGTTCATTTGGGGCTCTACATTTGTTGTATTTGGTGGTGGTTTAGCTTTTTTGTTCTTTTGGTTGGCATTGTTTCATGATTTGTAAAAAAAATTATTTACGGGTTGGGGGACCTATACAAACCCCATAATGATTTTTAAAAATATTTAATAAATTATTTTAATATATAAAAATATTATTATATTATAATATGTAAATTATATTTATTTAATAACTAATATAATTTGTGTGTGTGGGGGGGGCGGGGGGGGGGGGGGGGGGGGGGGGGGGGGGGGGGGGCGCGGGGGGGGGGGGGGGGGGGGGTAAGATGGGTTATGTGAAGTGAAAGATTGTAAATCAACAATTAAACCTACTAGTTACTCCAAACCCATGACATTGATGTCAAAATAAGTTCATCTTAAAAATAATTTGTGGGCACAAACTTATCGAGGTGATTTTTATTCTATGATGGCTTGCATTTTTTGTCTAAAGAGATATCCTCTTATCACAATCACTACATCAAAATTCCAACTCCCTTGGTTTCAATTAGGTTTTGTCTTGGTGAATGAAATGGATAAATTTCTTTTGTTATAATTAAAAAAATTAGAAGTGACCAAGAAGAATTATGGGTTTAGAAATACAATAAAAATTTTAAGTAGACATATATGTTTGAAAGAAATCATTTATTCCATGTGTATGCCTACTATTATACCACCACCACTTATTATGCATTCAAAAGATCCTAATAATTATTTCTAAATCATCACCATCAATTCTAAAGTTCCATGATGATAATTTTACTTCTATTTCTATATTGGAAATTCTAAAATTTTCATTGTACTATGGTCTTGTAGTGGACTATTGAACATTTTCTAATTTTGATGATCCCCTAGATGTGATCCAAAACCCATGGTATGAGACCTATCAAGTGCAAATTATTTATTGCAAGGAGTTTTTGCTATTTTATTGGAATAAAATTCCCTAGATTATACAAATCTACATTTAGATACAATTTATAAATGGATTCAAAATCTAAATATATAAAAACACTATATATAGTAAGTGTTCTAAGGTAGATTAATTAATATTCCCTCACATAACCATATTAATTAAGATAAGCACATAAAATCCTTTCCCAAGAGGTCTTTGAGTTACTAGGTATGATATTGTGTCACTTATTTTAATTACCACTATGGGGTCAAATTCATCTCCAAATATTAGTTTGCAAGTTCAAGAAAGGTGACTCGCCCTCATAGGTATTTGAATTGGTGAATTAAATTATCTTAAAGGTATAATATCTATGGAGGGACTAAAAATTGAGTCAAAACCCTATTAGACAATTTACTTATGTTACATTTTCAAAAAATGTGGATGAAACTCCACTTATTATGTAAGAGCCTATTATTTCTAAATCATTAGAACAATCTCTACATCAAAATTTAAACTCCCTTGGTTTCAATCAAGGGGCATCTGTATTCACTGAATAAGGAGCACAATTGTTGGTGATCAGGTTTTGTCTTGGTTAATGCAATGGAGAAATTTCTTTTGTTATAATGGCATTAAAAATTTTAGAAGCAACCAAGAAGAATTTTGGGTTTAGAACTACGATAAAAATTTGAAGTGGACATATATGTTCAAAAGATTCCATCTATTCCAATGTGTATGCCTACCATTATACCACCAAGTCCACTTGTTTCTCCTAATAATTAATAATGTTACATCTTCAAAAAATGTGGATAAAACTCCACTTATTACTCAAGAGCCTAATAATTATTTCTAAATCATTACCATTGATTCCAAAGTTCCATGATGATAATTTTACTTCTATTTCCATATTTGAACTTCTATAATTTTCATTGTACTATGGTCTTGTAGTATATTATTGAACATTTTTTAATTCTGATGATCCCCTAGATATGATCCAAAAACCCATGGGAGGAGACCCATCAAGTGTAATTTGTTGTGATGAGTTTGTTTCTATTTTATAATTAAATAGATAAGCACATAAAATCCTTTCCCAATAGGTCTTTGAGTTACTAGGTATGATTTTGCATCACTTATTTTAATTACTATTTTGGGGTTAAATTCATCTCCAAATATTAAATTGTAAGTTCAAAAAAGGTGACTGACCCTCACAAGTATTTGAATTAGTGAATTAAATTATCTCAAAGGTATAATATGATTATGTTATATCAAGTTCAAAAAATGTGGATGAAACTCCACTTATTATTCAAGAGTCTATTATTTCTAAATCATTATCACAATATCTATGTCAAAATTTTAACTCCCTTGGTTTTGATTAGGGGCCATTTGTATTCACTGGATAAGGAGCACAATTGTGGGTGATCAAGTTTTGTCTTGGTGATTGTAATAGAAATTTTTTTTTGTTACAATGGTGTTAAAACATTTACAATTGACCAAAAAGAATTTTGGGTTTAGAAATATGATAAAAATTTGAAGTGGACATATATGTTCGAAAGACACCATCTATTCCAATGTGTATGCCTACCATTATACCACCACCACTTATTTCTCCTAATAATTAATAATATTACATCTTCAAAAAATGTGTATGAAACTCTACTTATTATGCAAGAGCCTAATAATTATTTTTAAATCATTACCATTGGTTCCAAAGTTCCATGATAATTTTACTTATATTTTCATATTTGAACTTCTATAATTTTCATTGTACTATGGTCTTGTAGTGGATTATTAAACATTTTCTAATTCTGATGATCCCCTAGATGTGATCCAAAAACCCATGGTAAGAGACCCATCAAGTATAATTTAGATAAGCACACAAAATCTTTTCCCAAGAGATCTTTAAATTACTAGGTATGATTTTGTGTCACTTATTTTAATTACCATTTTGGGTTTGAATTCATCTCCAAATATTAGTTTGTAAGTTCAATAAAGGCGACTCACCCTCATAGGTATTTGAATCAGTGAATTAAATTATCTTAAAGGTATAATTCCATGGGGGGATAAGTATTAAGGAGTCAAATCCCTATTTAGACAATTTGCTTATGTTACATCAAGTTCAAAAAATGTGAATGAAACTTCACTTATTATGCAAGAACCTATTATTTCTAAATCATTAGCACAATCTCTACGTCAAAATTGTAGCTCCTTTGATTTCAATTAGGGGGCATCTATATTTTATTGATGAGTATACTTGTGGGTGATTAGGTTTTGTCTTGGTGATTATAATGGAGAATTGCTTTTATTACAATGGCGTTAAAAAAATTAGAAGCAACCATGAAGAATTTTGGGTTTAGAAATACGATAAAAATTTGAAGTGGACATATATGTTTTAATGATACCATCTATTCCAATGTGCATGCCTACTATTATACCACCTCCACTTATTTCTCTTAATAATTAATAATGTTACATCTTCAAACAATGTGGATGAAACTCCACTTATTATGCAAGAGCCTAATAATTATTTATAAATCATTACCATCGGTTCCAAAGTTCCATGATGATAATTTTACTTCTATTTCCATATTTAAACTTATATAATTTTCATTTTACTATGGTATTTTAGTAGATTATTAAACATTTTCTAATTTTAATGATCCCCTGTATGTGATCTAAAAACCCATGGTAGGATACCCATCAAGTGTAATTTAGATAATCACACTAAATCTTTTCCCAAGAGATATTTTAGTTACTAGGTATGATTTTGTGTCACTTATTTTAATTACCATTTTTGGGTTGAATTCATCTCCAAATATTAGTTTGTAAATTCAAGAAAGGTGACTCGCCCTCACAGATATTTGAATTGGTGAATTAAATTATCTCAAAGGTATAATTCCATGGGGCGGCTAAATATTAAGGACTCAAATCCTTATTAGAAAATTTTCTTATGTTACATCAAGTTCAAAAAATGTGGATGAAACTCCACTTATTATGCAAGAGCCTATTATTTTTAAGTCATTAGCATATTGTCTACATCAAAATTGTAACTCCATTGGTTTCAATCAGGAGGCATATCTATTCACTGGATAAGGAGCATAGTTGTGAGTGATTAGGTTTTGTCTTGGTGATTGAAATGGATAATTTATTTTATTACAATGGCATTAAAAAATTAGAAGCGACCAAGTGTAATTTTAGGTTTCGAAATATGATAAAAATTTAAAGTGGACATATATGTTTGAAAGGCACCATCTATTCCAATGTGTATGCCTACCATTATATCACCACCACTTGTTTCTCCTAATAATTAATAATGTTACATCTTCAAAAAAAATGGATGAAACTCTAATTATTATACAAGATCTTAATAATTATTTCTAAATCAGTACCATCAATTTCAAAGTTCCATGAAGATAATTTTACTTCTATTCTCATAATTGAACTTCTATAATTTTCATTGTAATATGGTCTTGAAGAGGATTATTTAACATTTTCTAATTATGATGATCTCATGGATGTGATCCAAAAACCCATGGTAGGATACCCATCAAGTGTAATTTGTTGCGATGAGTCTGTTGTTATTTTATTGAAATGAAATTCCCTATATATATATATATATATATATATATATATATATATATATATATATATATATATATATATATATATATATATATATATATATATATATATATATATATATATAAGTGGATTTAAATTCTATATATAGTAAGTGTTTTTAGGTAGATTACTTAATATGTGCTCACATAACCATAATTTATAAAAGCACACAAAATCCTTTCCCAAGAAGTCTTTGAGTTACTAGGTATGATATTGTGTCACTTATTTTAATTATGGCATAATGAAAAGGATCACTTCTTTGAGTTATGGGGTCAAATTCATCTCCAAATATTAGTTTGTAAATTCAACATAGGTGACTCACCCTCAAAGGTATTTGAATTTGTGAATTAAATTATCTCAAAGGTATAATTCCTAGGGTTGGGGGCTAAAAATTAAGGAGTCAAATCCCTATTAGACAATTTGCTTATGTTACATTTTAAAAAATTGTGGATGAAACTCTATTTATTATGCAAGAGCCTATTATTTATAAATCATTATCACAATATATATGTCAAAATTTTAACTCCATTGGTTTTTACCCCAATATTTGGCTTCAAAGTTGAATTACTCAATGTGTTGTTGGCTGAAATGTTTAACCCTACTCTACATTGAGATATCACACGGGTTGTTATCATGAATGAAAATTTAATGTTTATAGATTGGTATGGTGTAGATTGATTATGCCCTCATTTAACCATAATTTAGATAACCTCACAAAATCATTTTTCAAGTCTAGGTTTTGAGTTACTAGGTATGATTTTCCATCATTTATTTTAATTACCATTTTAGGGTCGAATTCATCTCCAAATATTAATAGTTTGTTAATTCAAGAAAGGCAGCTCACTCTCACAGTTATTTGAATTGGTAAATTAAATTATCTCAAAGGTATTCTATGGGGGTTAAAAATTAAGGAGTCAAATCCCTATTACACAATTTAATCATACAATTTAATGAACAAATATGAATAAACTTTTTTAATTGGAATAATTATTATAAACAATAAAAATTTGTAAATATTTTTATATTAAAAAACTATCTAATTTTATTATTTATTTTGATTTATGTTTAAATCATTAAATATTTTTATTAAATAATGTACATAATTTTTTAAATGTTTAATATGTTTAGATATATGAATATTTTTTTAAAATAATTTTCTCACGTGCTTTGAAATCAGGGTTATCTTTTTTTGTTTCCATTATTTTCTCTTAGATTTTCTCTCTCCCTTTTGAAGGCCAAAAAACATTTTTTAATTGACTGTTAGGCTAATTGTGGTGTTAGTGGTGGAAGCGTTGACTCCATTTTTCACTGTCATTTCTACAAGTGTGGTGTTGGTGGAAGCTTTGACCCCATTTTTTACTATTGTTTCTGCAGGTGCTTCTTGTCAAGTATTTAATCTATGTAATATATTATTTTACTATATCTAAAATATGTGATTTTTTTGTCTTGACATGAACCTTTTATTCATTGCTTACTACTTTAAGTTATTAAATCATTGAGATTCGGATAGACCTAGATTTTTGTTATGAAATGGTCGAGATAATTAAATGGTAGAGATTAGGATTGTTTATTGCTTACTTGTATTCAATAAACACCCAAATGGTGAATGTGAGGTAAAATCATAAAAAATTTATTAACTGTAAGCAAATAATGAAATGGTTGAGATAATGAAATGGACTAGATAATGAAATTATGAAGATTAGGATTATTTAGCACTTACTTATATTCAATAGAGACCTTAATGGTGAATATGAGGGGAAAGCCAAAAAAAATTTATTAACTATAAGAAAATAGTAAAATGACAAAGATTAGGATTGTTTAGGGCTTACTTATATTCAATAGGGACCCAAATGGTGAATGTGAGGGGAAAGTAGACATTTTTTATGAACTATAAGCAAAATTAATGAAATGGGAGATAATAAAATAGTGGAGATTAGATTGTTTCATGTTTATTTATATTCAATAGGGACCCAAATGGTGAAATTGAGGGGAAAGCAAATTTTTTTATTAACTCTAAGCAATAATGAAATGATGGAGATTAGGATTATTTAGCACTTGTATTCAATAGGGACCCAAATGGTGAATGTGAGGGGAAATCAAACACTTTCGAATTAACTAAAAGTAAATAATCATAGTAAAAAGTGTCATGATGTGAGAGGGTTTCAATGGTTCCACCATCTCTATCCCATTGCACGTTCATCTGTTGGCTCTATTTGGATACTGTAAATTATTTCTATTTTAGACAGAGTTAAAAAATCATTTTTTGGCATGTTCTAGATTATTATTATTTGAGTTGAATTGTTTCCATTTTAGACTAAGTTGAAAAGTAATTTTTTGCAGTGGAAAACTTTTCCCTCATGTCGTGTCATAAAATTTAAGAAATTAATGATTGAATAACACCTAGCATTATTATTTGGGGTGGCAAACTTTTCCCTCATGCATAAATACTCTTGGGTATAGGGGTCCCATGCATCATTTTATATTAAAAAATTGCTTATAAAATATTTACACCTATTATATAGGAGTAAATATTGTTTAGGGATAAGTTTTTGAAGGGTGGGAAGCAGCAAGGGGATGGAGATTTGTATGGTTGCTACTTTTTTTGTGGTTGCTAGCTATCATTTACATTCAATCAATTTTTTTTTTTTTAAACAAAATTTTTGTAGTAAAATGCTCCTATTTTCTCTCAGTAGAATGTATTACACATAATTTTTGTATTTTTTGGAGCACATCTAGATGTCTTTAGAGCATCAAGTACAAGTCTTCCAATCACGTTATACAAATCTTCAAATCATTCTTAGACTTATTTAGAGAATCATGTGTATGTCTTTAGATTACACCTAGAGTATATTCAGAGCAATTCTAGAGCATCATTGGAGTGTCCTTTGAGCATTTAATCATCAAAGATCACTTACCAAATACTCAAAATTGTAGTCAAAAGAGTTGTAAAAATTGTGTGGTGCTTTCTCAAAATTACCCCTCATTGGGATGTTTTTCTGTACTCAAAATTACCCCATATTTTGGATGTGTTCCTCTACTCAAAATTTCCCCATTTATGGGATTTTTTTTTTACTCAAATATGTGTTATTCATCTAAGACACAATAAAAATAAAGAATTAACAATAAATTACATACAAATAATGAACAAATTACATGCATATCCTACTTAGATTAGACTTTAACTATTAAATGCAATACAATATATAACCAAACACAACACTTTAGGGATAGTTTATATAACTATGATGAGCTATATGAAATGCTCATTATTTCTCTGCCAAACTTTAAATTTTGCAAGTCCTCTCATAAAGAAGTGAGATGATTGATCCTTAATCTAAATTTTCTGATTCAAACCTCTAACCCAGATCATAAACTTCAAAATGATGGCCCCAATCATGATGGCCCCTTGGCAAAAATCCAAGATCTTTGAGAATTGTATGCACCTAGGCTTCAAATTTAACTTCTACTTGATAATTCCAACATTACCATGGAGATAGAGGACATAGAATGATAGGAGGCCTAAACCTCATCCCAATCTAGACATCTGAACCTCTTTCCTCTAATTACTTAGTGATTATTTGACAAACTACTTTGTCTCTTCTTAGACTCCATTTAATATTAGTGGGGCTAAGGACTTCCCTGTGCTTCAATTCAACAAGTAATATCTCCCACTTGTCAATACTTTCATTGAAACCATTAGCATAATGTTGTTTTATAAGATCTCTAAAAGAAGCAATATTAGATCTCAATAGCTCATGATACTTTTTCTTCATATGCATATGATACAATGGTTGAAAAGAAGAAATAAGTTTATTTTATTCTGGAAATTGTGGTCTCATACACAACCCAGTGGTGCTTTGTAATTCCATAAATCTATTATTGTCATGTTGTCATGACATTTGGTTCCTTAGAGTGGAGAGAAAGGCATGCAATTATGTCTCTCCAAAAAATAAATTTATTAAAAAACCAGATTGATATCGTAAAAATAAATTGAAAGTATAGAACTCACAAATGGTATCCTACCTTTCTTCAATGTTCTTTAAAAAATGTCCATAAATACATGCTCATCTTTAATGATATATGAAAAACTAAGGGAAATTAACTGAATCTACCATTTATAAAACTACCCATGTAAGAAAAGAACATAAACCAATGAAGGCTACCTACATGCTAATAATTTCTAAAAAATAGCACAAATGTGATGAATAGAAGTATGTGCTTTCTAAAATTGCAGTTGGAATTCTACCAATTCCTTCTGATATTCTTCCTTAATTTTGGCATTTTTATCCTTCAATTTTTGAATTTTATTTTGGGTGATGTGTTAGGCAGAGATTATATCATGTAATGGAATAGGGAAAGAGGGAACAACTCTTGTTGGACCCTCTGTCTAAACTATAATCTCTCATGTTTCTCTTTACATGGCCTAAATAGAGGTTTGTAACTCAAAATTACAAATGATGAGCTCTATTATTCTATTAGTATGTCAGGCAATCATTATATTTCTATCATAAATATTTTATCTTAGATTATTAATCAAATTATGCTTATCAACATTAGCATTTTAAAAATTAGTAATCTTAGTGTCTTTGATAGCAAGAGAATTCTTCAAATCGGTAATTTGATTGTCCTTGATAGCAAGATAATTCAACAAATTAATCAATTCTTAGGTCTATGAAAACATTACATTATGGACCATAGTCTATTTAGCTTGTATTTTGTTAAGAATTATTTCTTGGTCACTAACTCTAGTAACAAATTCTCCCCACTTTTCTTTCAAATTAAAAATCATCAAGTCCTTACCTTTCAAAGTTTAATGGAGAACATCTAACTCTAGTTGTTGCACTCTAATTGTTTCCTCATGGTGTGATAAAGCTATGGCATGTCGTAATTCTTTTTCTTCATTAATAGAAGGTGGAGAAGATGGATCTTCTTCAATCAAGGGTAAATTACCTTTATCATCAATAAAGGGATAAGACACTCTACTTATTGAGGTAAAACTTCTTTTGCTAGGGTTCCCTCTTCATATACAACTTCTTCTATGGCATGTACATCTTCTTCTTCTTATAAGATAAGTTAGTGACTACACTGGAGTTTATTTGGAGGAGGTTGAGGGGTGTCTAAATAAATTCCTATTTATCACATTGATCTCTGATGTAGTATATTTGAAACTAATGGTGATGGAGATGGTTGATCTAAAATTTCAATTATGGGTTCTTCAATCTAGATTGTAGGGGAAGGAGGAGAGGTAGATGTGGTGTATTTTTGGTAGGAACTAGAGAAAACTTTTGGAGGAAAGAGGACCAAGCCTTTTCACCCCCTTAGTTTATTGAGAAAATAATAGTGACAAATGAGTGTAACTAGTCCATGATGATGGGTAGATATAGTACCTCATATTATCTTTTGAGAAACATTAATCAGAGCATTGTGAAGGAAATAAGGAAGATTTATCATATATTCTTCTTGAACAACTCCTTTCCTGAAATGAAGGAGTCTCATAGCATCTCCACCCACTATTATAAATTAACCATCATAAGTGATATATTTAAGTATCCAAAAAAACAACATTTTTCTAAGGTTGAGGAAGAATTCTTCTTAGAATTCCCTTGTCCACTCCTTGGGGGGATTTGGCCAGTCTAGGGTATGGCTCATTTTCTTCAACAAACATATAAATTAGGTCAAAAAAACTAATTGTAAACTACTCCATCCTCAAGAATCCCAGATAGAGCATTGATTATAGAAGGATTCACTGGAATGTTTTTCCCTTGGATAATATCATGATCTTCATCAAAATTCTCATAGAATTCTTGCATAGTTTCTTCATGGAATCCTTGAAACATTGTTAATAAATTTAACCAACCTACTATTTCAAAGAGATCTCTAGTTGTTTATTTTGCAACAATGCATCAGAGGATTTTGGATCACTTTTTTTTCTCCCACCCATCTTTTGAGCAAGCACTATTTAATTATAAATATGACTATATTGTAAAAACATAGAACTTGAATTCACATAAGGAACATGGGAAGTAATAGGTTAGAGATACAACCAAGTAATTGCTAGCAATGATAATGCAAAAATGAATAGCAAATCAAGTTATATGATGCAATTATGATAAGAATTATGGTTGCAATTATGGTTATCTCTTTAGAGCATGTCAGATATAATGAAAAGATACTTTATCCAAACAAGTAATCATGTGTATCATAAAGGTCATTATTGGTAATACTGGGAGCAATAATCATAATTAATTATGCATCATGTTGAATATTTTTGAAAGACCCTCTATTTAAAACATAGTTACATTAATCTTGTTTGAAAATATCATTTGAAAACATCATCACAAAATACCATCACATCAATTCTTTTGGAGATCTTTTGAAAACACTGTCACATAAAATTATGGATTGTGATGTTATTGGTCTAATGGCATTGTTTTGATTCTCAATGATGGAGGTGGATTCTTCCCATTAATGATTTTTCATCTTAGGAGCATAGCTATCAGTCTTTAGAGCTAAGTCATTATTATTCAAAGCTAAACCTTCAGACTTTAGAGCAAAACAATAGTCCATTTATACTTCATTTATATATAAAATTATAAAGCACCTTATATATATAAATCACCTAATTTATTACAAAAACCTTATATATATTTATCACCTTATATATATAAATAAATAACCTTATATATGTGGTGTTGTTTGTATGTATTTGTAGCCAATTAAAACTACTTAATCATTATCTTTTCTGAAGAACCACTTGGGGGCTCTGTTGATGGAGGAAATGGTTGAACTAGAGTTTGTCCCATATGAATAGAGAAATGGGTTGTTCTAACTTGGTAGTTGTAGACGTTCCTACTTCGATCATGGCCTTTGAATTTTTATTGATGAGATTGTATATGGTCTTAATGTAGGATGAATACATAGAAGACCTTTTTAGCAAGCTTTATTAATGGGAAAGCTTGTCAAACTTTGAACTATTGCTTTTAGCAATTAATTACTCTATAATTCAATTTAGATTTAATTTGAATTTGGTTTTCCATCAATTTTAGCTTTAAAGCTAAATATTTCCACCTTTTGACATGTGGTTGCCACCTCAGATAATCTAAGTATTCACGTGGCATGAATATGACTTAGTTGTCTAGTTGGATCAAAATATGAATGCGTGGCACCTTTTGATTTCCTCACAAATTCTTAAAATGTAGCTTTGCATGATGACTCATCTATTTATCATGACCTAGTGACCCTCAATTCATAGAAAGATCTCAAGTAGTGACTTTTAATTCTAATACCTTCAATGTGGAATTTACTATTGTGCCTATTTGAAAGGTATCTCAAGAGATACCTTTAAGGATAAATCCACTTTTGTGTATGTTTGAAAGGTATCTCCTAGGAAGGTATAACATGGGCCTTGGGCCTTCCAAATATCACCCCATAATGCCTTCCATGCAAAGGAAAATTTCAATTATTCTTTAAAGGAGAAATCCTCTCTTATGCCTATTTAAAAGGTATCTCTTAGGAGATACCTTGAATTGGAAATCCACTCTTATGCTTGAAATGTATATCCTAGGAGATACCTTGAAGGTATTATAAGGGCCTTTAAAATATCACCCTGTAGTGCCTTTCCACTTGTTCTTTATAGGAGAAATCCACTCTTATACATATTTGAAAGGTATCTCCTAAGAGATACCTTAAAGGGGAAATCCAATCTTGTGCATGTTTAAAAGGTATCTCTTAGGAGATACCTTGAAGGCATTACAAATGCCTTCAAAATATCCCCGAGTAGTGCCTTCTATGTAAAGGAAAATTCCACTTGTTCCTTAAAGACAAAATCCACTCTTGTTCCTATTTAAAAGGTATCTCATACAAGATAACTTGAAGGGTAAATACACTCTTATACATGTTTGAAATATATCTCCTAAGAGATACCTTGAAGGTATTATAAAATCTATCAAAATATCACCCAATAGTGCCTTCCATGCAAAAGAAAAATGCACTTGTACCTTGAATGAGAAATCCACTAATATCCATATTTGAAAGGTATCTCCTATGAGATACCTTGAAGGGTAAATCCACTCTTATTCATGTTTTAAAGTTATCTCCTACGAGATACCTTGAAGGTATTACTAAAATTTTAAAAATATCACTCAATAGTGCCTTCTATGTAAAGGAAAATCCCACTTGTTCCTTGCAAGAGAAATCCACTCTTGTACCTAATTTAAAGGTAACTCCTACAAGATAAATTATGTTGGTTCCCAGTTATATGCCTTTATCACTCAGCCTTATACACTTGAATAATGGGGTAAGTAGAAATGGAAAACCCACTAAGTATGTCATTGTAGCCAGGGATGGGTTTGACATCAAGACTAGACTGAACATAAAAAATGATCACAAGGAATCAATAAAGGGTATGGTCCATTACCTACTACTTTTGGCTCTACCTAAACCAAGGTGAGAGGACCTAAAGGGTAACTTGTTCTCATGAATGAAATCTATAACTCAATATTCATGGGGATTATTGATAAAAGGAAATACAAATCTGATGTAACACAACCAAACTTGATTGATCCACCCAATAAGGGTTGTCATTTGGAATGAGAAAATGATCTAGGTTAAATACATGCTACTAAAGATAGATATGAATATGATTGAAACTTCCATTCTAAATAATTTTCAACAATGGAAGGCTGAATAAGAGATTGTAATATTGATTTTTAACATATGAAATACAAACATATGTTCATTATACAATATTTATGTGCTTGTAGACAAATAATATTGTGGATATGTAGAAGGTGTGTTATATGCAAGGTAAAACAAGGTAGGACAAAAAATATCAGTTAATAGAGATTAGAAGTAGAGGGTTAACATATGAGCATAAAGAAGTTTGAATATATTACCATATCACCTCTACCAAAAAATATAGCACTGACTTAGAACAAATGAAACTAAAGCCATGTGTGAATGATATCCTTCCAAAACACCTCCTCGTTAAATTTGCAAGCCCAAAACTATCATTAAAAAGGCTATCAACACCCTATTTACAAATCTTAAATTGGAAAGGATTTTATAATCTAGATATACTCTCTAACTGAATACCATAAATATGAATACATCAGATCACTAATCAAATAATCATTTAAAACATGGCATTATACTTCAATAATAGAAAGAGGATGGAAACCATTAGCAAAATTCATTTATAGATTAAATTATAAATGAGTACAATGTGTAGTGTTTATGATTTAAAATTGCACTTGATTCTAATCAAAAACAATGGGAAGTTTCAAGATGTGGGACTTGCGTTCTTGAAACAACCTCCAGATTTTAGAGAAGCTGGTTCTTCTTTAAATTGAGTATATACTAGGAAAAGGGATAGGAATTTAAATGAGAAACACAATGCAAGAATGAAAATATAATCTATGGCGATGCGCCTAAATGTAATTCGACCTTAATCCTGAGCACAGTGAGACTATATGTAGGATTAATTTACATTTAAGATCAAACAAGTGCATGATCAATGTAAAATATTGAAACAATAGATATAGAGGCTCACAACATAGAATTCTTTTATTGAAATATAGAAAATGTCAACAAAGGCATAGGGTTCAATCTTCATATTTGAATTTTCCAATCACATAAGAGGCACAGAAACATGTACAGTTATGTAAACCTTTCAACTCAAGAAAATGAGACAAAATCAAAGGACATTCCTAATCACAGCTCTAGAAAATCTATAGTCTAGACTACTTTTGCAAATGACATAGATAATATCAACAAAGGCATAGGGTTCAATCTTCTTATTTAAATCTTCCAATCATTCAAAATGTGTAGAAACATGTATAATTATATAAACCTTTCAACTCAAGAAAATGAGACAAAAGCAAATGATATTACTTAGCCACAACTCTAGAAAGTCTAAACTTGTTACAATAATTCTCTCAAAATTCTCTCTGATAATTCCTTCTCCTTTCTGGTGACCTCTGCACCCTTATTTATAGCCTTGAATCCACTCTAGATTGTCTGATTGTTCCCAATATAATGGCTCAAATCAAATCTTCCCTAACTGATCATGTCTAACAGAGGATATCTTATAGATTCTGGAATGCTTCATCTTCTAGCAGTCCATTGGCTAAAACAGATTGTAGGACACTCCCTTCTCTTGAATGCTAGGTGACACTTAGTCAATTTCCTCTTATTACTTTAGCAAACACCGGAGGATGACACTTGTCGTGTTCCATAGCACCTATTGAAGACACACGGCACTTTCCGCATAACTTATACTCTTTTGTGTCTTTGCTTAGCCATGTTCCACTTTTGACACTTGTCACAATCCACTTTCTCAAAATTTCAACAACTTAAAAGATAATAAGATTCACGACATTTATTTTTAAAAGGGACACCGGGACAGGTGTCAATCTCTGCTTCTTCTTCATAAAAAGACACGTGGCAATCTCTGCTTCTCTTACCTAGGTTACGTGGTGATCTCTGCTGCTTGTAATTGCCTTTTTAGAAACCTATGAAAGATGACACAATGGGCTCCACTACTTTTATTTGCCTTTTTATAAACCATTCGAGTCTCATTTCACATTTACATAGACAACGACACCTGGTGGCTTCTGCTCACTTAAGAAACAAAACTTGGGACCCACCACAGTCTTTGCTATATCAACGAAGAAAAGATGAAGATAATTCAGATTGTAACATGTGGTGGCTTCCACTTTCTTTTGTTGGAGTATGTGGCATCTTCTGCTACTTCTGGGAATGGAGTAGAAAGGGCTCAGTAGATGACACTTGGCAGCCTCTGCTTGAATGGTTTGGTTGTGCCTTACTGCATTTTGAAAGGGCACTTGACCCTTTGGTTTTTTGGGATGCTCCTTTGAACTGCTTGATTGTACTAAGTTGTTAAACTGACTGATTGAACCAAAAATGGTTCAATGGTTCAACATTGTGTGCCATTTACACATGAACTGAGGCATTAAACCACAAATATTAAACTAAGCATTTGAACCAAAAATATAACCAAGGCATTGAACCAAACATATTTCAGATGCCAACACGTGGTGACTTCCACTCTCTTTAACTGGGATACATGGTAGCTTTCGTCACTTTTATAAAATCAACATTGAGACCTTCCATTATTTCCACTTGGCACTTTGTACCTAATCTCAATACTCAGCTGATTGAAACCTTCTACTACAAAGAGATAAAATGCGGGTGCTGATATGTAACCACAAATGCTGACACTTGGCACATTC
This sequence comes from Torreya grandis, assembly GCA_037957365.1. NCBI lineage: Eukaryota > Viridiplantae > Streptophyta > Pinopsida > Cupressales > Taxaceae > Torreya > Torreya grandis. The sequence goes on from JARHVA010000383.1 coordinate 2,059,362, forward strand.
TGTTGAGTGGCTATGATACACATGGCACATTCTAACTAACTCATAGAAATTATGAAAGGTGCCTTGGATGATGACACTTGTCAAATTCTACTTGATTTCAACACTTAGGCAAAAATGAATCAAAAGGAAAAAAAAGCCTGTGCTCTGTATCACGACTTTGCCATCTCAGACCAACGAATGCAAGGACAAAATTTGGCAGCGCACAGCTAAAAAAAATAGGATGAAGTGTAGAGTAATTTATAACTCTACATGTAGTTGAGAACATAACAAATATATGCTATGAAATAAAATCCTATAACAAGGGAGACATGTTTGATGCTCTCAAATATTTTCAATGATTTTTGCTAGAAATGTTACATAGTAAGAACTCTTTGAGGCTATATCTCTTAACTCAAAAATTTAACTAACCTTTGTAAAGGGACACAACCCTTTTTCTTATATAATTGAGCTAAGCCTAGCATATTCCTAAAGGTGCTCTAGCTAAAATATTCCTTTGTGAGCCTATGTTTTATTAAACCTTGTGACAAACATGATTCCTAGGATTATGTGTGTGCTCTGATGATGAAGACAAAATTGATTCTCCACTAAGGTAGAATGTTTGTTGTTATCCATGTGGAGGATAACCCTGTAAGAGACAAAACAAACCTTTGTCTTCTTACACAATAAATAGACATCCATTTCCTATGTACATGATTACAAAAAGTACCTCAAAATGGATGTGTAATGAAAAAAGAAAAGAGAAAATAAGGGAAAAGAGAAGTTAAAAGAAAGGAGAGGTGGCACCAGCTTGAAAAAAACTAAAATATTTAATTAGGTTTTGGAATTGATCTAAATGATGGAATCCTTCACCAACCTATTTTTGTATTTGATATATTCCTTGAGCATCAAGGTGAGACTCCCTTGGTCTGGGCCTACTTGGTAGTTGAATTTGACTCTATATTATTCAAACTAGGTATTAGTCTACCGAATTATGGTTTGCTTCTCTGCAATAAGTTCCTTTAGTTGGTCATAGTATTTACCTAGTAACACTAATTATTTTATCTTATGGACATCAAAGGATTCTTATGGTGCTTTCAAAGTAGCATACACTATATCCTTCCCCATTTCATTTTCACCGTCAAGGTTCACCATCTTCTTTAGCACGGCATCTATCTCACTTGACATAGTCTCAAGAGACTATTTTTCTCTGTTCAGATCAAAAATGCCATCTTTGAGCATTATTAGATGATGCTTGATTACTATTTGATATTCCTTAGGCCTTTTATGATCATTTAGATCAATGATCTCCTCTGTAATCAAGGTATTTGTGCTCATATTATAGATCTCTTCTACCTTTTATTGATCCTCCTCCCATTTTTTGGTGTCTACCTCATAGGAAAACATTTGGGAATCACACTCTCTTTTATGTTGTACTATATCACTCAACCATTTAAATGTCGAGTAGATTATTTATTTTACCTTAGTGCCTAGGTCTTGTTCCTAATCTTTAGTTTCCCATCCTCTAGTCTTCAAATCATCAATTTGGTTGGAGTTGAGATATGTAAAGGAGAGATGGAGAGGACCTAGAGATAGGGTGGTAGTTGGAGTTGCTACCTCAGCCCACTCAATAACTTTTGCAAGTACTAGATCATAGCCTAGTTCTCTATCTTTAACTCCTCTATGGTGGCCTTATCTTTATCCATCATGATAGCCAAAACTTGTGAGCTATATTTCAGCTCATTTCTTGATGAATCCCCCAAATTGTAGCTACAAAGGGTGTAACTTTCAAGGGGAGCATCCTTATTTAATGCATCAAGAGGAAGTATGGATATCTCTACATTCCTTTCTCATATAGTTGTAAAGGTCATCTTGGAATGTGTGCAAGATTTTCTAGTGGGCTTGGCCTTATGTGCCTAAGTGATCTTCATTACATTTGTCTACCCTATTTTCTCATAATGTCTCTTTTTTCCTTGATCTACTCTTTGACCTAGAGAAAGGGTCTGGTCTAGAATCCCATTGAAGTGGTAGACATTATTGATGGCCTTAAGATAGTGAAGGGTGTTATCATTGAAGTGCTAGATTTAGGGAGTGCTATAAGTTTTGGTGGTGGGATTAACATAAATTGTTCAATCTCTTCATCACTCTCTTTCTTTTCACCACCCTTATCCACTCCATACTCCTTTTCCAAGCTCCACTTTATCTGCTCTAAAACATTAAACTCTAACTCAAGCTGATGAGATTCCATGAGAAACTTCTCAATTTAACTTCCCTATTCTATTGACTAGATCAAAGGTTGTGTGGTCACTTCACCTTATTTATTTCTTGGGCCTCGAGCATGGATGAGGCTATGGTGACATCCTTTCTACCTTCAAGCAACTCTTCACTAGTCATGACCTCAAGACATTCATTATGTGTTGTGTCATGGACCCTGATGTGAGGGAGAAAGCTTTATGGTACTTTAATCAAAGCAACATCTCCTAAAGTACCCTCCTCAACATCCTTATTGGAATCATCCAATTCCTTATTTTCTTTTGTATGGGTAGGGGTACCTATTTACAAGTTTACTCCCCCATCTTCCTTCACACTCACCTTTTCCTCTGGTGTTGTACTTGACACCTTTAAAGGGTAAGGGGCATCTTTTGGTACTTATATAACCACCTTTGAGCCTCCTTACTCAACCACTACCTCATAAAAGGTGTTACTTTGAATGTTCTACCCCATCTCTCTTTCAGCTCTTTCACCAGACTTGTTCAATTATTTAATTCCACCATGAATACCTTGGACTGGTGGTTGGGTGATGACATTATCAATGAATGTCTCTATGTCTAATGAACCCACTTCTTTATCTTGAGGGGCTTGAGCTTACATCGCCACCTCAACATTGTCTTATACAACATTGTCAAATATAAAGGATCATTTGAGGCTATGATGTCTTCCTCATCACCTTTTCTTTGTAATACTAAGGGTCCCTCTTCTACAAATAGGCCCATCACCAGGCCCTTCACTAGGTCTTATGTCCTTTCCCTTGGAGTTATATTCCAAATTTTTACTTATAGAGGAGTGAATGCATGCTACTTCTTCATCACTTTAATAATAGGCCTGCATTCATTTGAATCCTCATCATCACTCATATCCCTTACTCTCTGGGCATATGAGGTATGATCATCCTTCCTCTTCACCAGGAACCCACTTGGAGGTTACAAAGCCTTCTTCACTCTCTTTTATTTGGGGTGATCTTCTTTTTTGTCCCCTCCTCTCTCCCTTGAGTGTATCTTTGGGGGAGGTGAAATTGTTATTTGTTGCATTGGTATAGCAAGCAAAACATTTTTTAGAATGGCCATGGCGTGGCCATTGGAGTATCTGGTATTGTTGGGTCTCCCTCTCTTGAAATGGATATGGAGGTGGCACTAGCCAATGTAGCCTTCCCAGTAATAATTTTGTCCCAATTTTTTTCTAGGATTGTTATCTTTTAAAAATATAGTCTAGCCTTAGATTACATTATTGTTATTGATTTTATATTAAACATCTTAGTGAAATCAACATCACTAAGCTTTCACTTTCCCTTACCTTTCAATTCTAGTTTTGGATCCATAGAATCAACACTATACTCGGGGAGGAAACCTCTCAACTCCTTAACTCACCTCAGCTCCTAGAGGGCACGGGTGTCATAAACATCAAGATCAACCTTATTTTCCTTTAGCCACCTGAAGGTTCTTCTCATGATTTTAAAGAATCTCCAGGGGATGCTAACATTCTAATTCTTAGTAAAGTCCACATATGAGATGGCCTTGGATTCAATGTTGTTTACACTGTATAGTGAACATAGTGTCTTCTTGTCATCCTCCATATCCTTGAGGATGGGGGTGATATTGTTCACAATAACCTCCTACACTGTTAGCCTCATGTAGTCAAAAAAAATTATGCCTTTCTCAATGGTGTATTTAGACCAGATGTCTTCATAGTGTGATTGATGTAAAATCACATTGGTCACCATATTCATGAACCACCTAATATCATAATTGGCCCAAGGTGACATCTTATTAGTACTGGCCCATTTCTTATTCTAATCCCTTCACCCTAACAACAAAAGGGCATGAATAATATCTAATTTGGACTAGGAACTTAAAGGGATTATTAATCTTTTTATCTATTATCATTTCATGTGGAAGAATTATCTATGAGCTCAACTTTATTACTGCCAATTTATCATCTAGGTACCTTGGCAATTTGTACAGGCACCCTGAGTAACCACTCACCTAGATATATGTGAATGTCCTAAATTAAATATAGGAGGTGACATATTTACAAATTACCTCCTTTTATACTTTGGATATTCTGTTGAGTCTTCTTAAAGTAAATAAGACACTCATCATGATGTTTAAGAAGCAATTGTACACCCTATAAAAGTTCTTCTTGAAACCATCCATGGTGATTTTTGGGTATATCTCATAAATTCTCACTCCATTAGGGTTCTTGTTGAGCCCTTGGAATATTATATTATTCACTAGGATATACATTAAATAAGAGTACATGTATAATTTACCTATAAATTACTCTTTTGAAATAATTATAGCTTAGAGCTACATCATCTACCTATGCAGATTGTTACTAAGGATAGTGTCGCAGTCTAGCTTTTTTCTACTTTTCCAATATGCATACTAGGATTAGGAACATCCATGGCTCAAATTTTTATGTGGTGGGTATCCCATAAACCTTGGTATCCATGGAAATATCAAATTAGGGTGATTTATTGAATTCCACCAACTTTAAATGCTTAGACATCTTGGAGGCCTTTTGTCTCTTTTTGGCTAGCCAGTAATTATTAATAATGTCCCAAATTAACCTATCATTCTTCTCCATGTATTCTTAGCATTCCTACATGGTGAATGTAATGCTATCAAGATAGGGAGAAATCTTGAGCATGGTGCTAAAGGCTATATGGGTGAAAGAGTAGACAACCAAATGGCTACTATTGACAATAGTCTTGGTGTCTAGTTGGTATGTTTGAACACATGAAATAATCAATTTTAGCTATGGGGTAGCCAAAGGGAATGTTTTTTTAGTGGTTATATATCTCATACTAACATTAAATAATAATTGAGGTGGTTTTGTCCATTACAAGACATTCAACGGGACTGCAAAATCTAGTCCCATTACATTTGTATCCTTAATCCCATCCAAGATAGAGATAATGATGCCCTTCACAAGAGTTGAGGATGTTGATATTTATACCCTAGATTTATAACACCACTACTTTAAATTTTGATGAACTCTTCACTCAAACAACCCTTGCAACACCTTTCAACTCTTTCAAAAATCACAACATAGGGAGATGAAAGAACACTTACTGTTAATCCGAAGGGTAGAACACTATAAAAGCTAAAAATCCATGAAGGAATCACCATAATCACATCCTCATGTTGCAGTAACTAGCGCACATAAATAATTTAAAGGCACAAATGTAATCTCTAAATGTAAAGGGTTGACACAAATAAAAAAAAAATAGTTATAATCATTTGCATTTCTAGATTAAGGTTGACATTAATACTTCAAAGTATAGCAGTTATTTGCCACCTAATCTCATTAATTGCTTACGCTTAATTTGAAAAAAGAGAGGGAAAGTACTAATATTTATTTTACATCAATAAATCCACCTTGTTATACATGGATCCATATGAGTGAAGGATACGTCATAGTACCTTTTTGATCCCTCAAGGACTTTTGCACCTTTTTCACTCTTTACTTTTCCTCTAGTATAGTGGTGCAATATGTATTGAACTCTTTAAAAGATGTAATAAAACCATGTGTCATTATTTAAATTTTAAAATTAGGGTACTCGGGTCTTTAGGGAAATTTTAAAATTCTCCCAAAGAGAAGTAATTATGAGGCAAATTTCAAAAAGGGCCCAAAATCTAAAAGATCCCAAGGAACTACCATGTGGCATCACTTTCTTTGTAGATTCAGATACTTGAGCCATAGAGACTTTTTACACCTTGCCCACTTAAATATAAGTGGGTAAATATTTAAAAAGGGCCCAATATTTAGAAATACCCAAGAACCCATCACATTTCCAACCTTAGATGTAATCTTAGACTCTGTCACCTTTTACCTTCGTACCACCTTTCTTCAAATGGGGGAAGGGTATTAGATCCTCCCGACCCCAAAAAATGTTAATAGGATTTCCCTAATATAAATACATGTCCTTCATTTATTTCATTATAAAATTTCTCACCTTAGTCATCAAAAAACATTGAAAGTGAAATCTGGCAATTTCATCCAGGGCCACACTTCCATCTCCTCGCTGTGAGTTGTTCCACTATAAAAAATTTTGATCGAACCCCTATTTGAACTAAAGAATTTTTTTGACAAGGGCCCAATTACTCCAATGCAATTTTAGCATCTCCATTCTTATACATGTTTTGAATGTATCCCCTAAGAGATACTTTAAGGTATTATAAAGGCCTTCAAAATATCACCCAGTAGTGCCTTCTATGTAAAGGAAAATTACACTTGTTCCTTAAAGGAGAAATCTACTATTGTGCCTATTTGAAAGGTATATCCTATAAGATACCTTGAAGGGGAAATCCACTCTTGTTCATATTTGAAAGGTATTTATTATGAGATACCTCAAAATATCACCTAGTAATGCCTTCCATATAAAGGAAAATTGCACTTGTTCTTTAAAGGAAAAATCCACTTTTGTCTCTATTTGAAATGTATCTCCTGGGAGATACCTTAAAGGGGAATCCACTCTTGTGCATGTTTGAAAGGTATATCCTAAGAGATACCTTGAAGGTATTACAAATGATTCTAAATATCACTCAGTAGTGCCTTTCATGCAAAGGAAAAATCCACTTGTTCCTGGTAAGAGAAATCCACTCTTTTGCTTGTTTGCAAGGTATCCCCTATGAAATACCTTGAAGGGTAAATCATCCCCCTAAGTATACCATGATAAAATCCTATGACCCTAAAAAATACTAATAAGGAAACTAATAGGCCTTATAAGGACAAGACTTTGGTATTTGATTTCATAGACCTAGTCATCAGATTCAGGTCTCAAACTTGAGGACCTAGTCCTTAAATATGACCAAAGGGCTGCTAAACTAGGGTAGCATCATCAAAACTTGATAGGGAAAATTCCTTGTAGTTTATTTTTTGAATAAGTGTTATTAATACAACTAACTGCTAGGATCCCACACATCTTTTCCATATGTTTGAAACACTCTCTAAAATACTATTATCTACATGCTTATCCTATCATTAATGTCAAGATGATCTATTATGCATGGTTCCCCATAAGGATCACTGTAAATATTCTAAGTCCATGCTTCAAGTGTGTGTGTTAATCTTATAATTTATGGCACTAGTGCATAAATCTAACCCTTCCCACCTTGAAGCAATCACTTATCATTTTTTGTGTTTGAATAGAGAACCAAATAATTGAAGCAATCAGAAGGTAGCCTCAAAATTGAAGGGAACTAACAAAAGCATCAACCTAATTTTCTTATAATAGGTAGAGAATTATCTTGAGAGTTAGTCTTCATCCTCTTGTGCAATGGAAGCTTATACATTATCTTAAGGAAGTGGGAATCACCCATTAAATTAGAGAGTTCACATCTTAAGCAGTGGAGGAGCCCCTCCTCTTACATACACCATGAGAAAATATTATGCTTCATCCCTTACTGATGCAAAAGGGAAAGTCCCTAATACCTTGCTGACCACAAAGAGACCTTGAAAAGATAAAGTTTTGGTGATAGACTCAATAGATGATATTATTTATCTAAACCAATCCCATAACCCTAAAAATCTAAGGGAGGGTGCTCATGCTTGAAAGCTCAAAAAAATTATTAGGAAGGAGTATCCCTCATTTGAATGCAAAATTTGGGATTGTACCTTAGCATAGAACATGGTGCCCTATGTGCACCCTTACCCTGAGATCATCACCCTTTGTGTTGAAAAGTACAATACCTAGACTAGTACAATCATAAGAGGTATCCACTTTAGGGTTAAGACCAATGCAGATAATATTATAAAAATGGTCTAAATCTCACATGATCTTAATGCTATTGTCTACAACATTGAGATCCTCCAAAGCATATAGGACTCTAAAGTCGAAGACAAGGCATGTTTTTTTAGATCCCTTCTCAACTAGAAGATCACGGAGGTGCCTCCCATGCCATTATAACTATTGGCTTTCTATGCACAACATGTAAAGGATACCCTATCCATGCTAGCATTTATCTTGGGTATATATGTCAATTCCAACATTGAATAATTCTAGTTGGGAGCATTATTTCTCATGACCACAATAGAGAATGTGGAAACTTTTTGGATGGATTTCATTAAAGCCATCACCTTCACCATGAGAGAAGAACTACAAAATTTCTTGATAATAAGTACCTTTCAGTATCCATCTTACCTCATGCACTTAATATTATACTATCACTCCAAGTTCTTCATATTATACTAGCACTCCAATTTCTTCTCCAAATATCTTCAATTAAACACCACAAACATAGATGTTTTTCCCAACATCGTCACCCCAATTATTATCTAGACCCACATCCTATCAATCAAGATAGACTATTACGAGTCCTCAAAATAGTTTTTGGCTGCAATTCTCACATATATCAATGGGAAATATGTCATCCCTCGAATGATAAATGAATAACAATCATGGCTCAAAAGTATTAGGGTCCTGATTGATTGGTTCTAGGGGAACCATTTCTCATTCATCTAGATGCATTATTTTATAAGGGAGCCTTTATGATTTCCCCATATGTTAACTGATAAGACCCTAACCTTTGAGTTGGCATGATAAATCAATAATGTGGAATCCCTTTATAGGGTAGGAAATAAGAAAAAGGGGATATATGACATTCCTTTTTTAAGGGATGGAATTATAGTGCCAAAAAGGAAACAAGAACGTCTCTTCATAGCTAAGCTAGTAGAGCTAGGCCTAGACCTAATAGATGATCAATGGGATTGCAACCTAATGGGATATATAGTGATATTAAATCCTACTAGCACACCCAAGCATTAGACTTGATTGTATATAGAGAAAAATAGGTCACCCGTGAAAGATTTCCCTCAAAATTATGTGGACCTGGCCTTGATCTCTCAAGACACCCCCAAGCTATGGGAGTCTTTTTATGCTAAGGTCTAATATTTTAACCTAACAAAAAAGATATCTAAGATGATGATGTAGTGATTAAACACCTTGGGCTAGAGCAAAGATAAGAAGGCTACCTTCCTAAAATATAGATATGAACTCAGTTGGCCACACACTACTTTGTATGAAGATACCCTATATGAGAAATTTTAAGAGTTTTGGGATGAGGCCCACCCAAAATAGAATAAATATATCATGAAAGAAGAAGTCCACACTAGAGATTGATGTGTTTGAGGATGATAAAGAAGAATATACCTTAGAAGAAGTAAAATCCATAGTGGCCTAGCCCCTAAAAATATGGCCATCATCCCTACCCCTTATGCCATGGGCCCATAGAAATAAGAAGCATCCCTTAGATACCTCATGGCTAGGTCATCTCATCTCAAGTGGACTGAGGTACTAGTTTTCAACCCACCAATGTCCCTTCCATAGAAAAATACTCGACTTGTTAGTACTCTCCTTTCTACCCATACCTCCTTCCCCTCCAAAGCTATAGTATAAGTTATGGTGATAGCACCATGCAATCAATAACTTTGGCTCTTCTTATCACCCCTTCTTTAGCCTTGAAAACCCCACTAAAAGTTATGGCAATTCCCACTACACAACCTGACAATATATTAGCCCTAATCTTCTCCTCATCTCCTAAGCCCACTATCATATCTTACCCATTCTCTTTTGCCTTTCTCGTGTCCTCCCTCATGCATTTTCTCACTCGCCCACCATCATCATCCACCTCATCCTCACTCATCACATAGTCACCATTCTCCCCACCTCATGAGATCCCACAATTTTCACCTTTATCCCTCATTGTTCATTTACTCACTCCAGTAAGAGTAGGGTCCACTACTTCACAACAATAGCAAACCATCCCATTCACACTACCTCAAGGAACCCCTTTCATGGGTGAAATCATCCAAGCACCAGATCAACTTTAGTAATAGATGAATGCAGTGAGGGTGGCCCATGTAGCCCAGATAGGAAAGAAGAGGGAAAATGGGACAAAGTTGATGCTCAACCCTATATGCAATCATTTTACAACCCCAAATAATAGTCCCTCCTAGTCACCCATCTGACCCCTCAAGTAATTAAGCCCCAAGAATAGATGCAACCAGGGGATTATACCATCAAAGTCATTGGGCTTAACCTAAAACAGGGCCAACTGACTGATAGGATCAAGATTATGGAGGAAATGTAGAGGTCAGTAACTATATACTATGTGAAGGTACCCCATTAGTTAGAGAAAATCAAGTAAGATCCAAAGATAATGACTCAACCAAGAAAGAATTGACCTCCAAAACCATGTCATAAAGGAAAGCTTCTAGTTCAAGGCTAACAAGTGGATGGCCGCTAAGACCAAACTACAAGAGGTAAAGGTAAAACTGGTTGTAGTTCATGAGAATCTCTCTGATACAGAGTGGGCACTTGAACTACTCTAGAACTTGACACAATAAGACTCCTTGATCAAGGACCAAGAGATATAGAGACTAAAGAATGACCTCATCATTCACCCTTAGGGTAAAAAAATCCTTCCCTTGATCAAATAACTATACAGGTCCTATTGGGAATAGATCAAGGTCACGATAGCAAGATTAAAAGTGACACTTATTTTCATCATTGACGTGTAGAAGTTGATAGCCTAGATGAGCTCATATGTAAACCAAGTGATCCCCTTCATTAACCCCAATGTCCCATACTCATAAATCCTAGTCCTAAAGCTTTACAACACCTCTCTTGAGGCTTTATAGATAGTAGGTGTGGCTTATTGAAGGTAGGTAGTGACAAAGGTGAATGAGTTCCTAAGATGTAATAAGGCAACAAATAAATGCAAGGCATTCCTCAATGCCTTAGAATAAGTGGTCCAACAAAGTAAGGGATGCATAGAGAAATTGGTCCAGTTGGGACTCCCCTCTCCTTTGTTGATTGACAATAGCATTTTCCATGAGGATCAGTTTAAGACACTATTTAAACAAAATCAAAATTACTAATCCATTTTCATGGCCTTTGATCAAATGCTCGCTGCTTCTGAAGTGGAGAATATTTTGCACCCACTCACTTATCTAGAGTTTTAAACATTGGTAGTGGTTGAAAGCCTAGGTAAAACATCATTTAAGGAGATATTTGACTTGGATAGAGCCTTAAAGGATCTTAATAAAAAGACCTAGCCAAAGGAGGAAGAATGGGTGCCCTTATAAGTAGCCTTGTAAAAATTGTAAATGTCAATCTGCCCAAAAAATTTTGCATTCTTCCATCCACAAGCAGACTCCCCTATAAGTCACCAAAAACTATGGATTGTAAATCCATAATTGATCATTTTAAAGTAGCTCAAGTTACGACCTTGAATTCACTCAATAGTAAGTAGTTCTTTAGTGCCTCAACTTTCCCCCCCTTTTAGACCCTTTTTTATCTTTAGGCTCCTTTTCCCATTTTTCTATTTTTGAAGTGCCAGCATCTTCCCACTATCTCCATTCTTGTTTTTCATTAACTCTATAGAATGGCATTTTCTTGAAAACTTCATTCCTATTTTATGGTCTAAGTGTCAGAGTTTTTGTAGACACCCTTGTGAGTCACCAAGAATAGTGGATCAAAAATACACATTTTTTATTTTGGAACAATTTATTTATAGCTTCAGACTCGCTATATAATTAGAATTTCCTCATCACCATCTAATGGCCCACTTTTCAGCCTCTTTCTTCTTTGGGCCCACTTTTAAATTTTTTCTAAGTCCTAACCCTCATCTACTTCTGACACATGGTAGCCTAGTGCTCCTCCAGCTCAAAGAGACTTCCATCTCTTTTTGGAGAATCACAAGTTCAAAATGTGTCACCCCAATCCCTCTAAATAAGCACATCTTAACATGTGTCATCTTTATGCTTGCCCAAAAGTAGCGTTGGGTTGCCAGATCTCAGAAGAGCACCATTCAATGAAGGTGTGGGTCCCTCCTTATGAGCAAATATTTCAAAACACTTCAAGTTGATATTTTTTAAATCTAGAATGAAATGAAAAAAATGAAATAAAAGTTTTCAATAATGTCCACAAGGCCAAATTTTTAAGTTTTTCACTTTATGGGATATCAGCGTCACTACTTTGAATGTCCTCATATGCTATACATTCCATGATGTAATTGTTGACCATTTTTACCCCACAATCAAAATGATTCAACCCAATAGGTAAAAACTTTGTCATGAAGTGTTTCATAGGCCATTTAATGCCAATAAATATTATATTAGCCTTGGTCACTCTTTGCATTAGTGTTCCATGTCACTTTGGATCTTTTCAAAGGTCAAAAATGGGATTTTAATGATTTATATGGGCTTATTGGGAATTTTTAAAGTATAAAATGGTAATTTCACATTAAATGTGTCCTAAGAGGTCTTAAATAACTATTTCTAATTGAACAAGTTTGTAAGTGCAAGTTAAAATCAAGAAAACACTTGAAAAAAGGAGTTTTTAGCCTTTTATACATATTTGTACAAATTTTTGTAGGTAAAATCACTTTATATATGTCTCTTGATCTTCCCCATACTCACTTCCATTATTATATTGTTTTTGTAGCTTTAGAAACTACAAATTTCACTTTTTCTTCTCATTGCTCCTTGAAAGGGTCAAAACTAGTCAAAGATTTTCACTAACCATAGGTCTTACAAGCTAATTTGGGAGAAATGTATTTGTGGAATCATAATTTACTGATTTATCTTCCATTTAGTGATTTTTTTTTGCATATTTATGCCTCTTCCTTTATGAACCATCGTTAAGAAGGTTCAGTCCCCAAAGCTACCTATGCAACCAAGTAGGGTCCATATTTGTCCAAATTGATTAAACTCAAAAATGGCTAGAGCTATGTGGTTTTGTCATGTTATTTTTATCTCATATTAGACCCTATATATGGTATAATCATCATTAATATAATTTTCATATTGTCATACCAAGAGAAAGCTAGTTTTTTGCTCGAAAGCCAATTTGTAGGCTATAGGAGTAGATGAAGTGGTTTATGGATTTATTGAGCATTATTTGGTGTGTTAAAAGCTAAATATCCATGGTTTAATACTCAAACAACTTATTTAACCCTCATATAAGTAAGAGAGCACCAAATTATACCAAAACACCACTTATAACACTTGTACAACCTACACTTATTGGGGCCATGGAAAAGGGGTTTTTTTAGTGTTCAAGGTGATATCATGATTTGAAAAAGTTTAATTTTCAATTATAGTCATGTTTAAGTTCTTTGGATTAATTTTAAGCATACAAAAGACTCATTTGTAAAGTTGAGCAAATTGGGGCTATGTTCCCAAATTGGCCAAACTAGTGCACCAGGCACTTTTGTGAAGTATTTTTGAAAGGGTTACATGAAGTTATAAGGTCTCAAAATTGGTTCACCTTATATAAATATCCACATATTATTCATATGCCAATTTTTAGGTCAAAAATCCAAATGGAAGGCAGTCATCTCATACTCCAAAAGTGCCTCAAAACACACTAAAACAAGGTAATGATACCTAGAGGAGTCTAATAGAAAAGTGAACTTGCACTTCATGGACTCAATCTTAGACTATGAAAAGGAGGGAGAAATAATCCCAAATGTTCTAAATAATAATATTGAGCACTTATGTCATGATAGAAGGTGTTCTTGGATGAGATGACCTTTTAAGCCCACACCTATCCATACACAGTCCCAAGAAGGTGGCACTTACTGTCAAAGTTTTCAAACAGTGAATTGGATGATGGAGTTTGGACCTTATTTTGAGATTTCAAGGGGGTACGAGAATATTTTGAGATTTAAGGACTTTCATGAGAAGTCAGAGCACTTCAAACATGCCATAAACATCACCATGATAACCTACAGGCATGTACGGATTGAGACAAGCAATGGGTGGAGAATTATACTTTAAATAATGCTAATGTTATCCAAATGATTATAAAAGTTCAAATTCCTGATCAACCAGGTTGGGAACTTGTCACAGGACCTTAAGGAGGTCTTACTTACCATTTTTTTCCAATTCACACCTATAAAGTGACCTACAACCAAGCTAAAGAGACTGTGGAAAGCAGTGAGAAGTATGGAACCTTGAAGATGCTAATATGAGCTAAAAAACCTTATGGTGAGATTTTGAGCATCTAAGTGACCATGTAGCATGGCCTTCACATCCAAAACTAACCTATAGGGCCCATGAAATTTACAGGACCCTTTTATAATCCAAGCTAAGCCTTAGTTAGGTTGGGTGTCTAATTTCTTTAATGATGGCTTTATAGGGGTCAGTATGTCAAGAAGAAGTGACCAAAGAAATTTATGATATCCTAAGATGTTATTTAGGTGCATATGTAATGAAATCACCTCAAATCACTCATAATCTCATTCCAAACTATAGGTGTTTGTTGAGGTTTCAATGTTCTATCCATGTTATGAAGATAATTAGAGGGTCAAGTGCCTCCACAAGGCCAAAGGAGAATCTTTAGAGCTTAAATATGATGCTAAGAACCTCAAATAACATGAGGATATAGAAAAAACAAGGAAAATCTATCAAATTTCTCCACTTATGAGGTCAAAAATGCCAATTCCACCCTCAATTTGTAGGCAGTCACCTTCAAAAGTTAGTTTTGAGTTTCATGCTAGTTGGAAGGGCAAATGGAGGAGTTAGAAGCTCAAATTTGGTATAGAGTACCCTTAGGCTTACAAGAAGGTAATATAATCATAAATTTTCCAAAACTAATGGTGTAAACCCTCTCTATTTTGTCTTAGAGTAGGGGAAATTTTATCATGCATGAGGAGATAATTTAAATGGAAAATGGTGAAATTTGTAGACACCTAAAAGTGGTCATCGATAAGCTCCAATTAGGATTTTGGCTAGTTTCCATCTAAAATGCACAATTTGGCCTAAAAAAACTAAAACACACTAAATGATGTGAAATTAACATATTCAAGTGCCGATTTTGGCCATAGTATCCCTAAATGGGGCAATGCAATTTCTGGGCCAGCTAACTTTAATTAGTTAATTTCAAGTCAAAATGCCAAATTTACACCTGTGTGCTCTGGACTGCTCTTTCCTATCAAATATTTTGCACAAGACTCATGACTTTGTTATTTGTTTTTGGTATCATTCTAAATTTGAACACACATCCAACACATCTAATGTAGACTTCCAATTCCAATCCAATCAAATTTAGCACTAATAGCAAGGCATTATGATCAATTGGAGTAATTTGTGCATAAAGTGCTTAATCATGTTTAAGAGCTAATTAACCCAAATCAAGGCCTAATTAAAAATTTCATAAAAACTTTTTGAAAACTTATTTTTGGAAATGAATATGGAATATCTACATCATCAAGTGACCTCATTTCTTGGGAATACATCCCTAGGCCATAAATGTCACAAATATCAAGATTCATGCCCTCCATGCCTCTTAATTTCCCCTTTTTCCAATGCCATGATGAGGATAATTACAAACTTAATTCCAAAATTTTAATTAATCCTAAACCACACATCTCAATCTTGAGATGGATGGTTGAGATTGATCCTGGTCAAATCCAAAAATCTATAAATAGGAGGCCTCACAACATCATTTGTAAGCTTAATTTGTGTAAAGTTATAATGTAGGATTGGTTCCAAAAGCTTCATGCAACTAGTGTTACCATGACAAATTGATTCCAAGCCAATTCAAAGCTTTACAAAGATTCCAAGAGGATATGAATGTAGCCACACTCCATTAAAGAAGACCTCTTAAAGCACAAGCTAAGCAAGCCACCATTATAAAGGCATTTGGAGCATCCAAGGTGAAATGAATTCTTGTGTTTTCATTCCTTACTTTTTAGTTGTGCTTGTCATTTGATTTTGTTAAATAAGATCTCCCAAGTGTCTATGACTAGAGATGTTATGTTATTAGTGTGTCTATTTCACTTTATTTTCATTTTGGAACTAACACCATACTAACCATCCTCTCTTGATTCAAATTCATAGATCACATAATGGCACACCCAGTGGGACAAGACGCATCCTACACCTAAAGGAGGTCCATTTGCAACCTTAAAAAACTTATTTGTGCTTTTAAAATTATTTAAAATTGGTTTTCTAACTTTATTTTGTTGTTTTTTGGTTGCTATGGTTTTTACACAGTAACCAACATCAAAAAAAAATACCAACATCAGTTACTTGGCTTAACCAATGTTGGTCAGTAGAACTTACATCAATTAGATCTTAGTTGCTTGTAACTGATGTCAGTGGTATTGACTGATGTTAGTCACTATATTTTTTCCAAAAACATAGACCTAAGACCTACTTTTCTAAAGTTTCTTATTTCAAATTCAAAAAGGCTTCAAATCTAAAGGACATGCTAACAATTTTACTATAGGACCAAGTGGGATATTTGCTCAAAACATGTTTAAATTACTTTTGAATTCTTAAATTTTGATTACGAACTTTGTTTTGGTGTTTAACAAGGAATTTTTAGATATTTTTGGTGAATTTTTTTCAAATTATACAACTAATACCAAGGGGTCAAATGAACACCACCAAACATTTCATTTAGGTTTAAAATTGAACTCATCTTTCCAAACTTTTTATCTTTAATAGTTGCTTGATCTAATTTTTGTTTGGAAAAAAGAGGTATGTTGCGTGTATGCTCTTCCATTTATCCCCTATAAGGAACCCTTAGAATCAAAAGTGTCATTCCTATTTCAAGTAGCCTAGTCCATGGCTTAGAAAGAAAGTCATCTAAAGCACTCCCCAAAAACTCATCAAAGTTTGGGTGATCTTGAAAATGACCCTAAATTCTTTCTATTTTCTTGCTTTATTTATTTATGCATCTTGGCTTGTGAGGGGGACTTTATCACCTCCCACAAGTTATTGAGGTAAACTTTGACCCAAGGTTTCATCTCCTACCATTGACTTCATTTAGCTCCTTTGGAGTTATACACGAGACATAGTGGCACTTTGGACATTGCACTACACTGAGCGAATAGTAGGATGTAGTGGTTGCAAAAAGGACTAGACTTTTTGCAACAAGCCAAGTGATACAGACCCAAAATTCATGCTTTTATTTTGCATTTTTTGTCATGAAATTCATTGTCTAATTGATTCCCCTAGAACGATCAAAACCTTGATAGTTTAGTCAACCCCATATGCCATACCCTTGCTAGGATTTGGATGATTATACTTAGTGTATTTTGGTCATTTTTGCTTGATATGATTTAAGACTAAAACTTGTTTGTTTATTTTTAATCCATGTTAAAATAATGCATTTGAGTTGTGAAGGGTAGTGTTATGCTGCCCAAATCATGTCGAAACATTTTTGAGCCTTTTTTAAGTCTTTGAAACATAACATTGACCACATCATTTGAACATGCTTACGATGTTAGGCTGCTCAATTTATTTCAAGACTAGTTTACCTTGCATCAAAAACCATTGTTTCAAACCATTTTGTGTATACCATTTAGACCTCTATCTTGTGTCATCATGATGTCCAATATTATCTAGCTTATTTGGTCAAATCTTAGTTTTCAACATTAAGTTTTCAAGTAACCTTGTTAAGTTTAGATCTAAACATTGATTAATTTCTATTTAGGCCTCAATTCATGGGGTTAATACATAGATATTTTTATTTTGGGTTGCATAGCTTCGGTTAATCGATTACCCAAATTTGAAAACTATTAATGGTTTTTTTGTTCAATGCCTATCCTTGTCATTGTTTGTGCCTTTATTTGGGAGAAAATAGCCTTTCTCAAAGATAATTTTGTCTTATGCCTTATGCCAACTGATCATGTTTATTTTTAATTCTGTGTGTTGGGTCTATGTCAAAGTTGTTTCCAAACTTGTTAGATTAAATCAAATCACATCAGCGTTTGTTTCAAGCCTAGATTTTGACACTGTTTGGCCAAAAGTCCTAACATGCCTATTTGTTTGAGCCTAGCTTTTGACTCCACGTTTGGACAAAATACCTAGCAACTCAACCTTTCCCTTTTCTAATTTAGACCTTGTTTGGAACACTTTGACCTAGACCTTTGACATGCCAATTTTTATTCAAACACTTAACCTTTTGTATGTATGACAATTGGCATTAGACTATTTAATGCCAAGTTTTAGCACCAACTATTTGGAGATACAATTCTACTTTTAGACCACATTGGAGATATAGCTCCACCTTTTGCTAAGTTAGACCAAGTTTATACTATTTGTCCTTTGGACATAGTTTTTTCAGAGTTTATAGAACTCTAAGAATTTTATTTTGGATCTTTCATCATTTATGTAGATATGTCTTGCTACACTTATGGTGGATTCACTTAAAATCTAACTTATGATGTAATGGCCACACAAAATGATTTTTATAGATTTTTTCAAGACCCCAATGATGCTAATATGGTTTGTGAGAAATATTTTTATTTGCCTCATATTAATCATTCATGAGAACAAAGTCATGAAGAAACTTATGACCCAACTCAAGACCTTGACTAGTATGAAGAGGCTTGTGAAGAGGAATTTGAAGACCCAGCTATAGATAATGTTGTTTGGGATACAAATCCATACATTATTTACAATAATTAGTACATGAAACATAGTCAAGAACCAGCTTATGAGGCAACTCATGATTGGGATGATATGGTTTATGAGGAAAACTTGGATGCTTTTTCTTGTGTAAGCAATCAAGTTTCACACATCCTTTTTTAATCCAATCATCAACTACCCCTAACCCTCCTCTAGATTATATGAGCTATCATGCTCCAAAATATCCAAGGAATACCATTATATAATACCAATACCTAGTCCTTTGGCTTATGTGAGCAATCATGCTTCATAATGCCCCTTTGTTACCATCTTAAGACTTTGTCCTTTGGCTTGTGTGAGAAATCATCCTCCCCAAGGCCATACCATTATCCAACCACAAGTCATTCCTTATCTAATACCAATCTTAACCAAACCTCAATCAATATAATCTTTTGAAGACCAAGCTATATTCAAAATTGGTATTTTCCAACTCATTAAAAACCAAGGCCAAGAGAAATGACCAATATAAGATGTTTTTGTTGAACCAACCATTTGTGATAAGTCAACCTATGATGAATCACCTATTAATCCTATACCAATTGTTGAAGATTCTCACTCTAATGAGCTAGTCTTTGTTGAGTCACTTCTTAATGATTATAACCACCTTTGGGAAAATCATTATCTTGACCATATGCTAGTTTTTCAATATCCTCCTATTGACAAGCTAGTTTTTTAGGAGTTGTCTCTTGACCATTTTCCCATCCTAAAGGAGTTTCACTTTGACAAACCAGTCTTTATGGATCCCATCATGCCATTGGAGCTTGTTACTTATCCAAAACCAAATATTTAACAAGAATCATTATAAAAAATTACCCATCAAATGAAAAATTAGAGTTAGAGTCAAGTTCTATTCTTGAACTAACATCAGATTTAGCATCAAAATCAGAATCAACATCAGTTGTGACATTAGATTCAAAGTCCCTTGCTTAAGAATTAGATTCAGATGAATAATATATTCATGAATGTTACAACATTGGTTATGCATGCCTCTCAAATCAATTTGAATACATTTGTGATCCTTCTATGGTTTTTAAGGATGAGTACTTTACCTTTGACACAAGTTATCCTAGTGTCTTCTATAAGGATTATGTAGAAAACACGCATTTCATTACCATTCTATAATCCATTACCATCAACCAAGATAGATATATTATTAGTATTCCATCTCCCACAAGTGTCGATTAGGATCAACAAAATCATACATTATTTAACTACATCTATGGTGACATAGCGATTAAAGAAGAACAAGGAGGCCAAGATAAAATTCATGTAGCAGAAGAACATTCTCCTAGTGAGACTTTTTTAGAAGTGCTAGAAGAAAATTAAAGTCAAAAGCCAATGTTCATTATTAAAACCTTCTTGAAGGTGCTACAAGACAATCAAGACAAATTCATTGGTAAAAACCTCATTGATGCACCAATAATTGAGCACAAAATTTCTTCACTGTTGGATGAAGATAAAATCAAAGATAAAATAAAAATAGCTTCCAATCTATAGCGTAATTAGATGGTCACTACTCTCAAGATCAAACAAAAAAAATCTAGTGATCCTATTGAGAGAAAAAGTCTTTGGCCCCACCATAACCAAAAATATGTTGAATCTAGCATCAACAACATTACGTGTGATTGAAATTCCTGATCTTTAATTGTTTCCCCACCATTATACATTCCATTATCATCTACCATTCCATTTCATAGTCAAACCTACCATCCATTATTTGTCCTTATTTACCATCCATGGTTGTACTTTCCTTTATAGAGGCTATAAAGATACTTTGTCTCAACATTTGAAGGAATCAGAATCAATGACCAATGAAGATCACAAAATCATTCTCAGCAACCAAATCTATAAGCCATTATTGATAGAGTAGTTAGTCAGACAAGGTGTGGGCTAGAAATTAACATGATTGAGTATTCTATTTGTATCATTTTTTTATTAAGACATGAATCTCCCCATCAATAGGAAAAATAGAATCAAAAACCACACCCAGGCCAAAAACATGTATCATACCATTGCCATTGTTACATATCCATTTGCCATTATCAGAGTACCCAACTATTTACCCCATCACTTGGGGGCAATCCTCTTATCATTTTATCTAATCTATCAAAAACTATAATTATCCTTAGCAATACCATGCCATCCTATCATTCTATTCCTATCTAGACCAAACCCTATTTTTAGTCATCTTACCCATCTTGTTTTGATCTTGGTTCATTTGGTTCTTCTCACACCTTTTGTAGGGGGATTCCAATCAAGTTTCAATAATCAATCCAATCCATGTTTATAATGATAGTCTATGAAAGTAGTGTGACAATTGATCTGGAAAGATATCTTTCATCTTATATCCACATTTGTTTATGTAAGCCTAATTATAACCACCTATGGGCAAATCAGTTTCTCACTAATCTTGCTACTAATTATAACAACCTATGGGAAAATTAGTATCATTAACCTATGTCAGTGTATCTTAGTTATAACCACCTATGGAGAAACTATGGGCAACACTTATTTATCATGCATTGTCACATCACCTAGCCATCATTGTTTTCATTTGACTAGCCATTTACTGGATTTGAGAACTTGTTGGGACCTAGTTGGTTTTTCCCCACCTTTTGTGTGGATGGAATTACTATAAATTGAGGTCATGTCAAGACTATGTGGGTCATGCTCAATTCATGTTGAGGTCACCTCAATCAACCTTTCCATATGCTCTCATCATTTTGTGATCAACCTAAGCCATGCTCTCACCATTTTGTGAGCTTGAACCATTTAGTGTCTTGTCATTCTCAATTCACTTGAAATACTCCAAAACACTTCCAAAAACATTTCAAAAAATTGTTAGAAAGAATAAAAACATTGAACACTTCTTTGCCTTAAGGATTCTGGGAACCCTCACTAAGTTACAAGTAAATCACTTTTCATTTAGTTTATCCATCCATTTTAGCCTTTTCTCTCACGCACTTGTCATTTTGCAAGATCATTCCCATTATTCTATCACATCCATTATGTTTGTTTTCATCATTTATCACATTCTTCCCATTACCTAGGAAAACTACATTTGGCCTAAATTTTTTTATTAGTTATTACATCCATGAAACTATGTAGGTAGCATCCACTTGCCTAGTGCATATGGAGATAGCTCAACCACCCCCTTCTGTATTCCCCCACTTAGTTTGTTTGTTAAGTTTTCACCTATTTTCTAAGGGTAATGTTCATAATGTTTTTATTGCATTATTTATTTGTTTGTTTTTGTTTTTTTCTTGTCTGCTTATTTGTTTGCTTTTAGCACTATTGCTTCCTTGTCCATACTTACACTTGAATCCATCCATATTCATATGTTTACATTATCATTATGGTTTCTATCATTGGTTCATTATTTCATATTGAGTATTAGATTATGGGAGTCAATCCTTATGAATATTTTGGCCAATTATTTATGGTGTTGTATCATAAAGCCTACCATAACATGCTATAACAAACCTTAGCTTAAATAACTCTATTTAGAAATGGTGGCATCTCTTCAGCACCAACCTCCTAATTCCACTCCCAATCATATCCTAAATAGAGTAATTAACCACAAAATAATTTCAACCTTTATTAGTTCAAATGAGCATCTCCCTACTAGTAGGTTGCTCCAATTCATCATTACCCTCTATCTTAAGTTATCATCATACTTGGCCAAGTTTATCATGTTTACCATAATCAGGTTCCAATGATTATAACCACCTATGGGAAAATCATTACACACTATCCCACCTATATTTATCAATGATTATAACCACCTTTGGGTAAGTCATTATGTTGTCACCACTTTACTTTTTTTTCCTATACAGGGGCATGTTATTATCTTGTTTGTCTACCCTAACTAGGGCAGCTCTTTCTTCTCAATGATTATAACCACCTTTGGGAAAATCATTATGTTATACCACATTGCCACTAGAAGGGTACAATGCTTATAACTGCCTTTGGGTAAACCATTGTACACCATCCCACTTGCATTCTCAATGATTTTGACTAATTTTTTAGTATCATTGTTCTTTCACCCCATCATCTTTCCTTTCTTTGGTCCTCTTATTTCACTTCTTTTTGAGGGATCGTTTATCAACCTGCTTGTGCCAACCATTCCCTCGAGGGGGCATCATATAGTTAGTTTATAATCATTGCAATTGTAGGCATATAGGACCTTTTAATTATTTGAGAAGACATTACTAAGATTATATCTTGTAATACCTTCCCAAATAGGGGCAAAGTATAGACACCTAAAACTGGCCGCCGATAACCTCCAATCAGGCTTTTGGCTAGTTTCCATCTAAAATGCCATAATTTGGCCGAAAAACAATAAAACATGCTAAATGATGTGAAACTAACATATTAAAGTGCTAATTTTGGCTAGGGTGTCCCTAAATGGGGTAATGTAATTTATGGGCCAGCTAACTTTGATCAATTCATTTCAAGTTAAAATGCCAAA
Organism: Torreya grandis; assembly: GCA_037957365.1. Taxonomy (NCBI): domain Eukaryota; kingdom Viridiplantae; phylum Streptophyta; class Pinopsida; order Cupressales; family Taxaceae; genus Torreya; species Torreya grandis. Next base: position 2,082,517 of record JARHVA010000383.1, read on the forward strand.
TGTACACCTACATGCTTTGGATTGCTCTTTCCTATCAAATCTTTTGCACAATACTCATGCCTTTATTATTTGTTGTTGGAAACATTTTTAATGGGAGCATGCATCTAATTCATATAATGTGTACTTTCAATTCTAATCCATTCAAATTTAGGACTAATAACAAGGCATTTTAATCAATTTGAGTAATTTGTGCATAAAGTGCTTAATCATGTTTAAAACCTAATTAACCCAAATCAAGGCCTAATTAAAAATTCCATAGAAACTTGTTGAAAAATTATTTTTGGAAATGAATATGGAATATCTACATCATCAAGTGACCTCATTTCTTGGGAAGACATACCTAGTCTATAAATGCCACAAATATCAAGATCCATGCCCTCCATGCCTCTTAATTGCCCCTTTTTCCAATGCCATGATGAGGATAATTACAAAATTAATTCCAAAAATTGAATTAATCCTCAACCACACATCTCAATATTGAGATGGATGGTTGAGGTTGATTTTGATCAAATCCAAAAATCTATAAATAGGAGACCTCACAACATCATTTCTAAGCTTAATTTGTGCAAAGTTATAATTTAAGATTGGTTCCAAAAGCTTCATGCAACTAGTGTTACCATGACAAATTAATTCAAAGTCAATCCAAGTATTTGAAAATATTCCAAGAGGAGATGAATGTAGCCACACTCCATTTAAGAAGACCTCTTGAAGCACAAGCCAAGAAAGCCACCATTACAAAGGCATTTGGAGCATCCAAGGAAGGTGAAAGGAATTCTTGTGTTTTCATTCCTTACTTTTTAGTTGTGTTTGTCATTTTCTTTTGTTAACTAAGCTCTCCCTAGTCTCTAAGCCTAGAGATGTTATGATATTAGTGTGTTTATTTCACTTTATTTTCATTTTGGAACTAACACCATACTAACCATCCTCTCTTGAGTCAAATTCCTAGATCACAAAATTGAGGGGCCATAGGCCAAACAAGCCCAAATGATGATTGGAGAAGTTGGAGGACACCTAATACAAGCTAAAACACCTTGTTAGAATATAATTCTAATCAAGAAATATACTCTAACCAAGAAGGGTTACAGTCATGCATAAAGGAAAGCCTTTTGCCTAGAAGCCAAATTGAGGGTCATGTGCATTTTTGACCTTATCTAGGCTTTCCACTTGACTATTTCATGCTTTCAGAGGTATTTTAGATATTTTTAAGCCATCAAAAAAGTTATGAACTCTATCAATCTAGCTATAGACTCCTACAGTAAAACTATAGACTCCATCAGTATAAACCCTATTTTAGGACCCAATGGTGAAAATGAGCCTAAAAGTTCATCTAGATGGATGAATTTGACCATGAGTGCTAAAGAGAATTTTTCTCAACTCCATGAGGATCAGAGACATGGGATTAATTTTATGAACATGTATGAAATAGGGTAAAATAGGGCTTATTTTGACCATTTTTTATGTTTTGAAAGCATGGAAAACTTCCAAGAGACCAAATCACTTTTAGAGGAGATATTAAGATTTATTCAAAGTCCCCATTGTCATTAGATTAGGTATCTCAACTCCTAAATGTTCCTATAAACTTTCTCACTCTAGCCAGTCTAGAATGAGAAGAGTGATCACATAGTGAAAAGAGTAACAACTCAAATTTGGAGATATTTTAAGGTGTTCTAGATGGAGATAAGAATATGAGGTGTCCTAACATGTGCCCTAAGACCCCTAGTATATATTAGTTAGGGAGAATAAGGATATTATAAGCCCAAGTGTCAAGAAAGGTCTACAAAGTAGTGATCATAGTGGCAGATGATGATTCTTCTTATGTAAGAGAATATCAATGATCAAATAAACTTCCAATGCATGTGAAGACTTACTTATAACCTCCTCTTCTTATTTCACATGTTACACTTTTCCATAATCTTCCTTGGAGTGCTCAAGAGCGGTCAATGATGAAGGAAATTTTCAAGGGAAAGTGGAAGAGCTCATATTCCACATGTGAGGGAGTTGCTTGGTTTGACATGGACACATGTCCACATAAATTTTCTGATCTATCTTATACCTCATTCTCATGATTTATAACTGATGGGATAACTTTGACACTTTTATTTGTGTTCTTTGGACTTCTCTTTTCTCTCTCTTTTCTCACATTCTATAAATGCAAGCCATTTTGGCTTTGCAAGGGGATTCCAACTCTTGGTATGGCAAAGCCCTATTTTACCTTTATTTGTACTTATGCTAATGAGAAGTAAGATATTTATGCTCTAAGTCCATTTTCACTATGTGTTGAAATGATCCATCTTGAATGTCAAGTATAGATTAAGTTCAATTTGTTTGCATGCAATCCTTGAATGTGTTACTACAAATGACTTCTCTCCTAATAGGTTTCATGAAGTGTATGCTACTACAATAGACTCTTGAAGTGTGTATGAGTTTATTAGTGTCATATCTGACCTTCCCTTCACTTACCTTCATTTTTTGAGTTGTTATTTACCTTCATGAGAAACACTGATGCTAAGGAGCTCCATTAATGGTGTTGAGGCTAGTATGGTTGTCTTAGTTCATTATGTAAATTCAAAGTGTATGAATGGAAATAAATCTTGGTGTATCACCTTCTAATTTAGGTATTATTTATGTATTTTTCTTTCCCTTTTCACCCATAATAGGAAGTTTTAGTATTATAAGCACATCAAGTTATAACTAGGTAGCTAGCCCTTAAAATCTAGAGGTCTACTTCCATTATAGGTGCCCCACACACCTAGAAGTATTCCCATGTTGGCCAAATATTGAAGAGGTTTGAACAACCTCTTCTATGGTGTAATATTTGTAGACAATAGTAATTTCATTCTATTTCCATCAATCCAGACTTGCAAAACTGGCAAACCTCCTCTGACCATTCCTCCTTAGGTGCTTTTCATCTCCTTATTTCACATATAAGATGGTGTGAACTAGTTCTTAGCTGGGAAATTAACATTTTAGCTTTCCATTTTATCTCCACTCCTATATATTATAGGCTTTTCTTGATATCATTTTTTTTGAGTTATTTTATTTTTATTCACCATTGTAATAGACTACAAATAGTAGAAGTTAGAAATTTTTATATTATACATCTTATGGGTGTGAAAGGATGATTTGTATGTTCCCCCTTGTGGCCTTCTATATTCAGTCTCTATCTACAATGAAGAGGATATGATGTTATATGTTAATTGGAATGGTAAATTATCTCTATCTATTATTTCTTTGTTTTGATTCTATAGTAGGGTAAATCCACTTTTGCACATATTTTAAAGGTATCTCCTAGGGGATACCTTGAAGGTATTACAAGGGCCTTAAAAATATCACCCAAAAATATACACTTATGCTTGAAAGGTATCTCCTTGGAGATACTTTGAAGGTATTATAAGGGCCTTCAAAATATAACATAATAGTGCCTTCCATGTAAAGGAAAATTCCACTCTTGTCCCTGTTTGAAATGTGTCTCTTAGGAGATAGATACCTTGAAGGGGAAATCCACCTTGTGTATGTTTGAAATGTATATCCTAGGAGATACTTTGAAGGTATTATAGGGGCCTTCAAAATATAACATAGTAATACCTTCCATGTAAAGGAAAATTCTTCTAGTTCCTTGAAGGAAAAATCCACAAAATGGACTTTAGGCCAAGATTTAATCATGATTTGACCAATCAAAAGCAAATAAAATATCAATTTAACATTGAAGCACAAAGACCCTAAGCATTTTAATTTCCAAATAAAATTCCATTAAACCTATAATATAGAAACACAATAAACATTGGAAGGGGTTAAACCATGATCATCTGAAAACATGCCCATAAAAAACTAAAATACGTGTGAATGATCTCCAAATTGGAAAAGTCACTTGGCAGTGAGTGAGATTAGTTCCTATAGATAATAGTAATTATTAAATTTAGTGCTCAAGAACATAGATTAAATTTTTCAACATAGTAAAATGATCGTGACACAAAAATAGTCTGAGGAAATCAATGTCTACAGGAAATTGTCTCAAGTGAATTATTTTGTAGGACAAAGTGATAATGACAAATAGTGTGAAGGGTCTTTGCAAAATAGGCATAAGGACACTTTTAAGATGTCTAAATGGCACTTCTCATCTGAGAAAGGTTCTAAAAAAAATTCTCGAAGGGCAAAGGTTCATTCCAAAAAGGTTGAAGGGTACTTTCAAAAACCTTGATGGGTAATTTCAAAAATTTCAAAGGGTACTTTCAAAAATCCTAAAGGGTACTTTAAAAAGTCCCAAAGCACACTTCTCATTAGGGAAAGGGACCCAAATGGCCTTTTCATTATCAACCATCTTTCTTTTTTTCCATTCCCCTTGTTATTTCCTTTTACAAATAAGTGTCATTGGCACAAGTGGCTAACCTATTCGTCACATGTCCTTTCCCTTAGTTCTCTCAAATACCTAAAAAAATCTCTAAAACATAGTTATCTTCATACATTACCTAACATTAATATCATACACTCTATCATTCAAAAATTCCCATGATGATCATCATAAATTTCTAATGTATGGCTCTCCATGCTTATGTGTCACCCCCATTATTTATGAAGGTGCCTCTTTCCAAAAAAATTCCCATTATGGACACACCTAATAGTGGTAATAGTGCATAAATATCCCTTTTCTCCTTTCAATCCAAACACTTGACACTTTTTGATTTCAAAGCAAGCTTTGAGCAATTGGGAAGGAAAGAAAGAGAGTTTAGAAGATGAATAGGTTAGTAACCATCAATGTAGTCTAATAGGCAAAAGCAAAAAAGGGTAATTGAAATAGATACAAATATGGAGGCCTTTATGTCCTCATCCAAAAGTGGAAAGCATCCCTCAAATATGAGAACCCATAGTTATGGTAGCAGAGGAGATTATACCTTTAAGCACATAATGGACAAAGTCTATGCTTTAGCTCCTGATCAAACAAAGGAGAAGGTGCCATATACTAGACCAACAACAAGGGGACCTTATAGAGATTGATATTTGGTAACTGATTTTATGTATAATATATTATGATGTAAAATTAGACCAAAACCCCAAGAATTTGAGAGAAGGTACTTACACCTGAATGCTTGATAGGACAATCAAGAAAGATTATAATGCCTTTAGATGCAGATTATGGGAAAGCATGCTACCACAATACATGGTTCCTTAGTTACACCCATGCCCTAAGATTATTTCTCTATACCCAAGAAGATACGATATCAACACTAGGGTGAACATTGGTAATACCCACTTAAGGATAAAAATTAGTGTAGATGATATCAGAGAGATGTTTCAACTTCTTTATGACCCCAAATCTATTATCTATAGCATCAAGAGCCTCTAACTTATTTAGTATTCCCAAGTCAAAAATAAGGTGGGTTTTTTTTAATACTTTACTCAATCATGAGGTCATTAATATACCTCCTCTACCCATGCCCTGGTTGACCTTTCCCATGTAGCATCTAAAATATAATCTAACTATTCTAACATTTATCTTAGGCATGGATAGAGATGTCAACATCTATGAATTTCAGCTAGGGGTACTCTTCTTATTGAGATCAAAAGAAAATGGGTAGGAATTTAGAATAGACTTTTCCAAATCCATTGCTTCAAACATGAGGAAAAAACTAGAGAATTTATTAGTAATTAGTACCTTTTAGTACTCATCTTTCCTCATGCACCTAATCCTACACTAGCATTCCCATCTATTTTCTGAGTATCTCTAGCTTAACACCTCTGAGACTAAGAATTTTCTCCATGTAGTGGTCCTCATCATAGTATGGACTGACATATTATCAAATAGTGGGGACTACTATGAGTTCTTAGATTATTTCATTGCTCTAGTTCTTGTAGATCTCATTAAAATGGTTGGTACTTCTAGGATGGCAAATTATCAACAAGCTTAGATCTCAACCAAAAAATTCCTAGCTGACTAGTTCGAGGGAGCCCACTTCTCTTTCATATGAGTACATAGTTTTAAAGGAGAACCCTTCTAGCTTCCCTAAACATTGATAGATATAAGCTTAGCCCTTGAGTTGGCTCACCAACTTGATGTGGTAAACCTTGTCTATGGGGTCAGGAAGAAGAAAAAAGGTATATATGATGTCCCCTTCACAAGGGGTAGTATCATAGTGCAAAAAAGGCATTAGGGGTACCTCCTTGTGGCCAAGCTAGTAGAATTTGGCCTTAATTTGATAGATGACTAATGAGACTATGATCCAAAAGGATACATAGCTAATTTGAAGATTGATAATACTCCCATATATCAAGCTCAGCCTTACTTGGAGAAAAGGAAGTCACCCATAAAAGACATCCCCCAAAATCAAGTAGACCTAGTTCAAATGTTAAAAGATACCCTTAAACCATGGGAGTCTTTTTATGACAAGGTTCAAAAATATGACCTGACCTAAAAGTTATTAAAGATAATAAAGGGCTTGCTTGCCCAATTAACTTAGAGCATGGAGAGAAAGTTTCCTTCATTAAATACAGGTTTGAAACTGACAAGCAAACCAAGGTCTTCTATGATTATGACTACAATGAGAATTTTTAGAAGCTATGGGATGAGTTTCACCCAAAATAGGTTTGGTCTGAGGAAGAATCTACTCTCAAGGTTGATATGGGGGGATGAAGAAGAAGAAGAAGAAGACACTCTCATGGAGGAAGCATGTGACACACCCCTTGAAGTAGAAGAAGTGGACGTAGTGGCCACCAAGAGCATTCAACATGGCTAAATATGATGCCTTTAAATAACTCATCCATAAAACAATAACATGATCCCTTTAGGCACCTCACAGATAGGTCATCCCAGCTCAAGCACATCGAGGCACCCATTTCTAGCCCTCCACTAGCTTCTACCAGAAGAAGATCTACTTCATATATCCCTTACTTTCCACCTCTACATCTTTTTCCACTACCTCATCCCCCTTTATAGCTCTACAATAGGTTATGACATCATATACTTACTATCCAAGCACTATGGCTTTCCTTGTTACTTCATCATCTACCCTAGTATCCCCACTACAGGTTGTAGTACCTTTTGCTACTCAACCTAGTACCACTTTGGCCCCGATCTTCTCCTCATCCATTCAACCTATCACTAGGACCAACCCCTTCTCTATTACTATACCTATCTCCTCCCACATCCCTTTCCTTACTTCATTGCCTTCATCTTCCATGTCATCCCCCCTAATTATGAAATCCCCATTCACCCCACCCTGTAGACTCCCATATTTCTCCCCTTCAACACTTTACTTTCATTCACTAGCAGTACTTGGCTATCTCATTCACACTTTCACAAGGGACCCCCTTTGTAGGAGAGATCATTCAAGTGCCAAACCAATTCTAGTAGTAGATAGACATAGCAAGGGCAGGTTGAAAGGCCCAAGTGTAAAAGAAAAGGGTAAAATAAGCTAAGGATTTTTCCCAAGCTCACATGTGGCCATTTTATGACCCAATGCAACAATATCTTATGGTCACTCACTTGATTCCCCAACTAATGAAGCCCCTTAAATAGATGCAATTAAGGGACTATGTTATCCAAGCTATCAACCTTAACCTTAGTCAAACCCAACCCACTAATAGATTTGAGCTTATGGAAGAGATGAAAAATTCCATGATAGAAAAATATGTTAAGGTGACCTATCAGCTAGAGAAGAATAAGCTAGAGCTCTCAAGAGTAAAAGCTATGGTTGGGTACCTCAATATTGAGGCTAAGGATAAAGACAATGACCTCAATAAGGCATAGCTAAAGCTACAGGGTAGTATCCCAAATAAAATCTTCCAAGCATAATCTAATTTGTGTAAAGCCATCGAGACCAAACTATAAGAGTAAGAGATGAAGTTGGATGTGATCCGCTAGAAGCTCCATGATGCAAATTGGTCATATCAACTATTATATAATGAGGCATAGCAAAACTCCTTGGTCAAGGACTAAGAGATTAAAATTTTTAAAAATGACCCCACAACTCACCCCTAGGCCACTGAGATCCTTCCCCTTATGTAGTAACTATACAAAAATCCTAGTAGGAATGGATCAAAGCCATGGTAGCAAACTTGAAGATAGAACTAATTTTTATCGTAGACATATAAAAGTTGTCCTCTCAGGTGAGCACATCTATTGATTAGATGATTTCTTTCATCTCCCTAAAGGTCCCAGAGTTATAGAGCCTTATTTAAAATCTCTACAATGATTCTCCAAAATAAATAATATAATCAAAGGTGATCAACCAAAATTAGGTAGTGGCAAAGGTAAATTATTTTTTAAGCTATAGCAAGGTAGCAAATAAATGCAAGGCATTACTTAATGCCCTAGATCACATGGCCTAAGAAAGGTGGGTACATATAGAATAATTAGTTTAGCTATGACTCCCCTCCCCTTTCTTAGCAAATAATAGTTTCCTCCTTGAAGATCTAATCAAGGCATTAATTAAGCAAAAGTAGGATGACTAGACCATCTTTGTGGCTCTTGGTCAAATACTTGATACCTCTGAGGTGGAATAAATATTACACCCACTCACCTAGTTAGAGTTCTATATATTGGTAGTAGTTGAGGGCTTTGGAAGCATCTCCTTTAGGGAAATGATAGATATAGATAGAGCCTTTGATGCTCTCAATAAAAAGACCTAGCTAACAGAAGAAGAGTGGGCATTTTTGCATGTATCCCTTCAAAAGTTGTAGATTTTTTTTATCTAGTCTAAGAACCAAAGTTTTGGGTTCTCCCACCCACAAGAAGATGCCTATGTGAGTCATCAAGAACTATGGATTAGAAATCCATGTTTTTTCATTTTTGAAGTAGTTAATTTCTTTCTTTGGGCTTGCTTAGCATCGACACGACTCCTTGGCACCTTCTGGTGGATCCCTTTTGGTGCTTCTTCTCTGGGCCTCCTTTCACAATTTTGACAAGGTCCCAACCTTCATCCACCTTTAACACATGGAATTTCCACACTCAACCTCACCAAAGAAGTTCCCAATTCCTTCAAAGAATCACCTGTATGACATGTGTCATCTTTGTTCTTACCTTGGAGCTATGTTGGTTTGTTAGTATTTAAAGAAGCACCATTGGATGATAGTGTAATTAAGACATCTCTAGGAGTAGACACATGGTACCACATCACTTATCCCAAGCATATTGGTCTTAATAGAATAATGTAGTTGATTTGGAGACCAATTATAATAATGAGCCTAAGTCTTCCTTTTTAGTTGCCTCACCTATTTATTCAAAGCTCATTTCTTTTATAAGTGGCAACTTATGATAATTTTGTTTCTTTAAATTTTATTTTTTATGGATAGCCATTGTAATAGACTAGGATAGTATTAGTTAACATTTTTGTATTTTGAAACCTTAGCAATCATAATTTCATCCTATATCTGGAAAGATTTCCATAGGAAACTAGTCACTGAGAGTGAGAGTTTTAGGCATCAACAATATCGACTAGGAGATTCCTTCATGGGTAACTTGAGGTATCTCCTAAGAGATACCTTGAAGAAATTACAAACCTCAATAACTCTAAGCAAGTTCACACTCAAGGTATCCAATAGAAGATCCCTTTAAGGCCCTTCTAATACCTTCATGAGTAACTTTAAGGTATCTCCTAAGAGATAATTTGAAGATATTAAAAGGACCATCAAGGGAAAAATTGTTAAACTAAATTGAGGTGGAAAGAGCATGTGTACAAGAGGACCTAAAATTCACTCTTGTAAGAAAAATTCACTCTTTTGAATGACTGAAAGGTATCTCTTAGGAGATACCTTGAATGTACCTGTTGATGGAAATTTTTACACATATTAAAAACATACTTCCCCTCATCTTTTTCCTTTGAAATAAATGTTTGTGGATTCCTTTATCCATCAAATTATATTCATTGGTGCACATAATTTATTTTAGATTTGGTCATACCTTATTTGTGAAAGTGTGAGTTAATTTATATATTAATAATATTGTATATGTATTTTGTATTGTAGTTTAGAATTAACATACATTTAATCACTACTCAAACATAAAAACATTTCATGCACCGATGCAATATGCAACTTAAATTTTAAAAACATCAATATTTAAATCATTTCAATTGTTTTATAGAATGCCTTTAGGTGAAAAAAGAATTACAACACTTAAAAGGTATAAGGTAGCCTCACTCAAAGAGAATTTGGATAAAAGGAATAAGAAGGCCTCACTCCAAAATAATTTGGATAGAGTACAGTATAAAATACCAAAACTAAAATTAAATCCACATAAACACATTCTATTTTATGGTGGTGATAAAATTCCTCTTACTGATTGGTATTTTGAATTATTTAGTCCACCAAACATGCATCTAGATATATAATTGTTTAGCACTACATTGGGAAAAGAATCTTCTTTGATTAGAATAATCCTAGTATGTGATAAGAATGAACTTGAAGATGCCCTTAAATTTAAATTAGAAGTATAGAATAGAGAATAAATAATTCTCCATTAATCTATAGCTAATTTCAATAAATCTACACCCATTAAAATGGAGTTGATAAAAATTAACTTTTGTCCTTGTGAAACATTTAGGTTTCATTTGAATAGTTACAACAACCTTCAAATGTATGGGTTGATAGACAGAGATAATTTGGTCATTAGAATACAAAACATGCTGAAAGAAAAACATGAACAAGGGGAAACAACTTCTTCTACTTGCCAACATGCAAACATGTATTTAAGATATCCTATAGACATGAGAGAAAAAATATTAAAGAAAACAAGACAAGTAAGGGAAACATATGTTTATGTAGATTTGAAAGAGGCCATACAAGTACTCATACCAGTGGAAAAAAATAAGATAAAACAAAAGGTTGGAACATTTTTTTTGACATAAACTTATGATTAGACACACCATGAATTCTCAACATAGTATATTTCCTCTAGCAACTATGCCTTGAACATTCCTTTAGGGATCTATGAATTGGGGGATGCAAATATCAAAATAAGAAATCTCAATGAAAGAGGGGTGAATGATATAATTCATTCATTTGTAAAACATAATGAGTTTCCAATGAAGGATGCTTTGTTGATTCCTTTTGATCCAAGTAACCCTGACTATTTTATTGAATCAAACTAAGTCCTAGAAGATATGATGGAGAAAAAATAGTAAGGTTCAAAATTGTAGATGGCCAACAAACAATTACAATACAACAAAGAATTTTTCTAGAGGAGGAATATAATTCACAATCATTGAGAAATAAATGTTGTGTTAGAAGGGCAAGATTTATGAAAACTTATACTCCATTCCATATTGTGCACAAATATGTAATCAATATAATGAAGCCAATGAAACAATTTATAAGGATTCATTTGTAAAAAGAGTTCAATCTACACGTGACCTTATCAAACTAAGAGTTTGGAAGAATCTTGAAATAGGGGGAAAAAAGATGGAATAAATACATGAACAAGATAAACACTTGGTCACATAAATGAACTATTCAGCATAATTGAAGGAGAGAAAATGCTTTCTTTTCATGGAACAACCCATTTGGGATTGTTTTGATAAGGCATTTGATTTGTTTGAAAGTGGTACTTTACCTTGTTTAGATAAATAAGATTTAAATCTGATTGGTACAATAGTACTTAGAAATATTTAGGGGCTTTAAAAAAACAAAAAGTAGAACTAATAGATTTATTGGAAAAAGGGTTTATTTCCTTCTTGAAAACCCTTGGGTACAACAACATGAATAATTAGTGTAAAAAGGTGAAGCTGGAAATTAACATGTTATCAAAAATAGTAGATTATTTCAACAACCATGATACGATACTACCACCAAACCAAACAATCACACTTAAAGAGGTAATGGAGCATTATTAAAAAAAATTGAAAAGTTTTGATGATTTGTGTGTCCTGAATGAAGGTATTTCAAAAAACAAAAAAGGTTAGGAAGTATTATCTCAAGATTTATTAAGCATATTGAAAATTTAATATAATGATGGAGGTCAGCTTTCTATGATAGATACAGAAAGATTCAATTGCCATTACGGGCCCCCTTGTCTTTAGCCATGCATTTTAGAAGATTTTAGTGAAACATTCATTCTTGGTCTAAATATTGACTTGATAATTATTGATCTTATAAATCTCACTAAATTTTTTAAGGAAGAACATATTTACCTATTTCTTCAGGCATTGATTGAAAAATCTATTATCAGGGCCTTCAATGTATTCATCATCCACAAACTAAACATTATCTTGCCATTCAGACCTCTCTCAAGAATCTACATGTTGGTGATTTTTGTTACATGAAAGATATGGGTGTCATACTATGGGGTCCAGATAGTTATGGATTTAATTGGACACATATTATAGGTATCAATTTTTATCAAGATCTAGTCCATTTTTAGCTACAATATTTCCACCTCCATTCACAACAAAGTAGATTAGAGGATGGTTTTGACATCTACAAAAATGTAACAAAATTTCAAATGATTGGTTCACACAAAATAGGAAGGCCATTCAAAAATGAACTAGATACCATCTTTTGGGAGACACTTATCTCTACTTTCCATGATCTAGATGCATGTGATGTGCTAAGGGTATATACAAGAGTTGGATTGGCATATGCTTATACAAAATTGAAAATAAATTTATATTTCATTATAGAAACTAAAGAATAAATGATTTTTAATGTTCAATTCCAAAGTTTTTTTAAAAATTCAGAGCAACCAATATAAGAACAACTACTTCGATCAGTACTAGGTACATAACATTTTTAATTTATTTTACAATCATGTTTCATTTTCCAAATAAAACATCTTAACAATCTTTCGGTGTGTATGATTTATTTTTCAAACCTAATAGCTTAGCAATATTTTAGTGTGTATCACCAATGGCATTGTATGCAAGTTAAGAAATAATAATAATAATAATAATCATATAAATGAGCATGACACATCGCAAGTTGAAGAAGGTAATATATGATATCATGCATATTTTTTCAATTATATATTTTTTTATTTATCAATGATTCATAGTACTAATAGAATATTTATTCATTTGTTTATGTCTCAATTAAAATAGTTCACAATGCATCTCTAGCACTTTGTGTCTATAACACAACCCATGACATAGCTCTACAAGTTGGTTCCTCCACAAAAATAACACAAGGTAAAAACTTACAATAATACACATTTTTAAAATACAAATATCAAATAAATTGATTATTAATGATAATTTTTAGTTACTACATTATATAATACCTTGTAGGGAATAAATAACCAAAGCTTCAACGAAAGAGTGCACCTATACAAACTATAAAAAAGATAAAAAGAAGGTGAAAACCCCTTTCAATAAATGTGTAATTATATAATTTCATACAAGTCTAGAATATATTAATTATCTTTATTTATGTAAATACATTATAATTGAATTTGTCTTTATGGATAGGAGATTGTAGAAGACAATAAAATATAGACTTGCATCAGCTTGGGATTTAGAAGTGTGGTTCATTTTATTATTGTGTAGATTGAATGTGCTTGTATTTACCCATTAAAATGTTGTTTAGAAGTTTAATTTACCCATTACAATGTTGTTTACATGTTTAATTTACCCATTTTAAAATACCACAATATCAGATATATTATGTCTTCAATACAATAAATTTTGATGCAGAGTATCCATGTGTTCTTTATCAATAAAATAATAATAAAGTATATTGTTCAAGAAATAATTATATTACTATTAATTCAAACAGTTTTTAATTTAATGTCTTATTGGAAGTATATGAAGGAGGTTCAACTATTAAGGTGTATTGTATTCATTTGAATTTAGTGATAGTGAACTACGGCTTAGAAGAGTTACTATAAATCCTATTTTGTTTGTTGTGATGGGTTGCATAAACATATAAATATAGATGTTGGTTGATCATACTTTCATTACTATAATAATATATATGTTGGCTGATTAATGTCAAATTCCTATCAACATCTATGAGAAATGAGTTATGGCAAAACTAGACTGATTCAGATTATGATACATTCATGGTCAAGTTATAAGGATTCAATATGAACTTTTATATGCATGTGTGTTACAAAAATGGCAACAAAAATTGTACATTCATCTATAATGAGTATTATAATTACAATGTGCCTGAGCATGTACTTATTTTTATGTGTTTATATGGATAATTGTGTGTGTGTGTGTGTGTGTGTGTGTGTGTGTGTGTGTGTGTGTGTGTGTGTGTGTGTGTTTGTGTGTGTGTGTGTGTGTGTGAAATGCATTATGTTTTTGTGTTACAATAAGAAATGCAATTCAAAATCCTATCAATGACTAGTCTAGTAACATGTAAAACATTTTCTTAGAAAATTTTAATGTTATATCTCTAATTTAATATAATATTGTTAATTAATGATTCATATATTTTTTAATAAATTGTAGACATTTCAAAGGAGGAGCTAAAACCGACTTCTAAAAAACTATTAATTTTGGGGTTGGATGACTTATTATTTGTTGTGCACAAAACAAAAGATATGCAAATGCATGATACAAGAAAAAAATAAGATTATAAAATTGAAAATATGTCATACTACATTCAATATCATTCCAATGAAATTTTGAATGTAGAACTATACTCTTTTTCTCACGTTGGCATTTGGTCAATGATAAAGGAAAATAATTTGAGGATACTCATTCAAGCCATGGATTACATAGATTTAAATTTCATGTTTGTTTGGGGGAAAAATATTATAATCCATTCAATATAAATATAAATAAATTGGATCAATTTATTTTTAAAGAGACCTTCAAAGACCATTTTTAAATTTCCAACACGTTGTTCATTGATTGTAATTCTCAGAATTGTGTTACAAATCAAAAACTGAAAATGAGTTATGTTAAATCAAGTAGAATACTAGAAATGGAATTTGGAAAGATGAAAAAGATTGGAGAATCAAAATGACATCAATCATCACATTGTTGGGAGAAAGCAAAACATCCATGCTAGAAGCTATGAACCAATGTTTAGAAAGATGTAACTTCACCTGATTCTTTCAAGTGTATTTATCATTATCATCAATTTCATACAAATCAATTCTAAATTATTTCAAAAAATATTTCAATTAATTTCAAAATAATCTATTCTAATTTACAATTACTTTGCTCTTGTTATTAGTGCAATTTGATTTATAGTTGGAGATTCCTAGAATTTATTGAATTAGTATATTGACACTTGTTCATTCAGAAGATCTTCCCAATGAACAACAAATAATTGTCAAGATATTTTATTATGTAGATGAACTAGATTTTTCAATATGTTTTCTTCCATAATTTGGCCAGTCAAATGGTGCCACATGTCCCAGTAATGAAAGCTACTTCAAAGGATCAATTATCGATATGAAGGCCTAGAAGGGTGCCATGAATTTAAAATAGTCCAATCTATTATAAATGATCTGATACCAAATGGTTTGAAATGATTCAATTTATTTGGAATATAGAAAATATATTTATGGAGAAAATATTCTCCACTCCACTTTAGTGGGTATAATTTCAAATTATTTAAAATAGCCCAATTTAATTGAAATGATCAATATGCTCAAATGGTTTGAAATAGTCTAATTTATTTAGAATAAATAGAATTTATTTTTGGAGAAAATATTCTTCTAAATTACTCCATTTTATAGGTATAAGTCTAAATTATTCAAAATAGCCCCATTTACTCAAAATGATCCATGGACAAATGCTTTGAAATAGTCCAATTTATTTTAAATATAACAAATTTATTTTTGGATAAAACTCTCTTCACTCCACTTTAGTGGGTATAATTCAATTTTATTTAAAATGGCCCAAATTTATCAAAATTATCTATTTCTAAATGGTTTTAAACAATCCAATTTATTTAGAATATATGAAATTTATTTTTTGGAGAAAACTTTTTCCATTCCAATTTATGTGGTATAAGTCCAAATTATTCAAAATAGTTCAATTCATTTAGAATAATATATGGCCCAAATGGTTTGAAATAGTCCATTTTATTTGGAACATATGAAAATTATTTTAGATAAAATTTTCTCTACTCCACTTTAATGGTTATGAGTTCAAAGTATACGAAATAGCCCTTAATGAGAGAATGACAGTATTACATATGCATTGATTCAGAATCTGCAATAGGGTTCCAATGGGATTGAAAATTTTACATGGAAGGGTAACATTATGATACAAAGATAGATTATATCAGTGTCATAATTCTCTTCTCAAATAGAAAATATTTCAAGAACTTCATGTGTCTCCACTTGGTGATCACTTAGGGTTTTTAATAAACCTATCATAGTTTCAAGAAGGATTTTTTTGGAAGGACTCAAAGGGGATATACAAAAATATGTGGCCAAGTGTATGGTTTGTCAAAAAAATAAAGGTGAAACCTTTAAAACCCTAGGTCATATTTTACAACCCTTATCCATCCCTAGTCAATAATGGGAAAAGGTATTTATGGATTTCATTACTGGGTTACCACAATATAAAGATAGAAATGTTGTCATGGTTGTTATGGATAGACTCACAAAGTATGCTCATTTTTATTCTTTATCTCAACCATTGGTGGCTAGTACAGTAGCTTCTAACTTCATTAATATAGTTCAAAAATTGCATGGTACTCCCAAGATTATTGTTAGTGATCAAGATCCCATATTCACTAGTAATTTTTGGATAGAATTATTTGCATGTTTGAGAACCCAATTGGTTCATAGCTCATCCTATCATCCTCAATATGATGGATAAAACAAGGTAGTCAAAAAATGTTTGGAAGGTTACCTTCATTATTTTGTGTCAGATAAATAAGATAAATGGGTTCAATGGCTACCCTTGGTTGAATGGTGGTATAATAATTCAGTGCATATTTCATCAAAAATGTCTCCTTTTATGGCATTGTATGGATACCATCCTCCATACCTCACTTCACCCTTAAAGACCCACCCAAAGTTACATACAATGGAGGAACACATGCAATGTTAATAGGAAGTCCTTGCTAGTTTGCATGAAAATTTAGCTTTAGCCTAGAATCACATGAAGCGATAGGCAAATTAAAACAAGAGTGATAGGCATTTTGAAATTGGTAATTGGGTGTTTGTTCACTTGTAGCCATTTAAGTAGATGTCCTTAAAGTAATGGAAAAAGGATAATAAGATATATTCTAATTATTATGTCCCTTATCATATCTTGCATAAAATTGGTAGTATGGCCTACAAGCTAGAATTTCCTCCATCCACTCACATTCATCTAGTATTTCATGTATCTTACCTTAATAAAGTCATTGGTTAGAGAGTTAACACTCAAACTGAGTTACCAAAATTAGATGAGGAAGCAAGAGTAATTCTTAATCCTAAAATGATCCTTCAAATATGCACTAAGCAACTACAGTCTAGACACTTATGATTTCATTAAGATACCATTGGTTATTCTCTAAGTGCATGCCTTAAGGAGTACACCAAGAAAGTGATGGGTAGACCATTGGTGATTCATAAGATTATTTTCCCTTTTACCACTTATTATCTACACACTTATCTCCTAAAACCATTATCCCTAAGCTTATTCTTCTTTGTTATACACATTCTAGGTATTTGCTATATTTTATCCTCCTTTTCCTCACCTAAATCCCATTTTACCAATTGGTTGTGCTAGGTCGACTAGGTTGACCCTATACAATTTTAGGATATTTTCATTTAGGATTAGGTTAGCCTTTGGTTGACCTAACTTAGGACCTAGTGAATAATTATCTAAAATTATGCTAGTTTGACTAGGTCAACCCTATCGACCAGGATTTTTCAAAGGGTAAACAGTTAAACCCACCTATATATATAAGTTCATTTCCATCATTTATCAATTATAAGCGAAATAAGAAGTAAGAGTGAATGAAAATCTAATTATTGACCATTATACTAGAGAAATAAATCTTATTATTCCATACTTTCTTTGTAGATACAGATCTTGTCTTGTGGAGAAGTCTTTTAGATGCATTGATAGGTTGTGTAGCCTAGAGATGATTTGTATTTGTCATCCTTACATACCAAAAAAACCTCTTATGAAGCACTTTAGCCAAGGGATATATTGAGGCTCGATGGGTTTATCTTCAAAGATAAGTATTTATAACTTTATTTCTCCTTTATAAGAGTAGATAAATATGCATTTGTGTTTCTCTTCCATGCATTAGGATTCCATATACATGGACATGAGTATATGTCTTCTATGCATGTTTAGTTTTATTTTTTATAACCCCCACTTTGTTCCACAAGCTTTGGTGAGCATTAGATTATATTTACTTTATTTTTTATTAGTATAGGTGAAATATCAAAACTCAAGACTCCCTTAGGGTTATTGCATGATTATGTTAGACTGAAGGCTTTGAAACCCTCCTTAGCATGGTGTATTACAATAATATATCCCCTAATCAGGTCTAGTGAATCCCTATATTGGTCTTGTTCCTACTAAACAAATGTGTCCCCAATCAAAAGTGTATGGTATGATCTATCTTCTTTGAGGTATGATTTATTTATAGACATGATGCATTTCTAATTACATACATTCTAGTGAACCTGACATGAATTTAGCCCTTGTAGGATTCATTTCATTTATTGCATTATTTTATCATTTTTATTATCATATATTTTTTATTTTAGGTTGATTGTATCAACACAATACTAAATTTTGTGTGCAGGTTTAACATGATATCATATAAATGACTTTATTCTATCTATGCAAGTTCTTTTCTAGGTTAAGGCTACTAGGTCGACTCAATCGACATAGTATAGGTTTTTATAATTTTAGACATTAGATTCAGACTAATAGGTTGACCCAATTGATCATGTATATTTTAGGCACTCAACAAAAGGTCTATGTAAAGCTAGGTTAATCTAATTGATATAGTTAAGAGGACTTGTAAGCATTTATCAAGGTTTTTCAACAAAAATCTCACTTCTCTACATCCTTTAACCCACTACGGTTCATTTCTATCTTTATCTCTTTATATTTATATTTCTATTTTTCATGGTTTATAGTCTTTAAAACTACCCCTATACAATCAACTAAGTTGACCCTGTCGATGTAGTTGTTATGACTCTGGAGTGCACCCTACTTGAAAATGTGAAAAATACACCCTCCCTCCATCTGATACAATCAAATATTATTAAAGTGTGGGTGACTTTATAATGAGAATAACCTCTATAGAGGGTTGTTTCCCTTTAGATATATCTCTAAAAACTAAATTATTTTGATTTTTTAGGATGAAAAGGGAGAAGGAAACTGAAATAGGAAATCATGTCTAAATGGAGTGATGTACATAAATGATTAATATTCTCTAAAATATTTTTTAAACTGATTAAGACACATATATTAATCTTAAATAAAACTCTGCATTCAATCTTAAACATAAGTGTTTCAAAAGAAGGCTTGAAAGAAGCTTGCAAAGTAAATTTTATTCCTAGCTCTTCAAATGACCTATAGAGGATGATATTTTCATAGTAAATGAGGAAAATACCTGAAAAAATGGGATATAAATTTCACTTATATGATGGTACATAATCAAATTACACCCTATTCTGATCCAAAAAACCATATGCTGAAAATCTTCTTTATTTGATAAATGGTGTCAATTACAATTTCTTCTTTACTTCGCTTCAAAAAGCCAATATATAAGTATAAAACCTTAAATAAATCAAAATTCACGTGGAAAATAAAATTATTAGTCTTATTTGAGTTAAAATAATACTAAAATCCTTTTACAAAATTAAATAAAGGCTTTAAAATCTTCCAATTCTTCAAAAATTGCATGTTTTTCATTTTTGGCATAGAATTGAGAAGTGATGGGCCCATATTGACTTGTCAACCTTCCTTGCATAAAAATAATGCCATAAATTTTAATAAAAATCCATCTTTAAATTGATTTTAAGTTATTTAAATTCTTTATCTTGCATGAAAAGCATGGGATATGCATGAAACTAGTCAACCGAAGAGATTTGACCCTTAAGGACTAGTTAACTCAACTTGACTCAACTTGCATGAATTGAAACTTTTGGATTGAATTTATAATTATATATCCACTTAAAAAACATATATTACACATGGTAACTCTAAAATTAATTCATTTGATATATTTTCAACACCATTCTTTACCTACTTGATTGACCAATTAAGCCTATTAGGCTAATTAGGCCTAATAGCCTATCTTCTAGCATTTGGACTCCATTAAACCTGAAAACGTATGCCATGAAACTTGAAAAAATAATTAAATATACTGATAAAAAACTTTTCTCATCAAAATATATTTGATTTTGATGAGAAAACACTCATCATTCAGTCAACAGAATTGACTAGGCCTATTCTACTCCATTTTCCTACAAACTGGCCATTTTGATTGAGCTTTTTGGGACACATATGGGATGATTTATGAAAAAAATAAAATTTCAAGATGAATAAAAAGTATTATTAGTTTATCTCCATTGATTATATTTCATTTAATTATCTTGTACTTCATTTTACATGCTTTTTTCCACAGAAATATGATTTTTGCCCTCATCCATACATCTCCATGCACAAAATTGACATTTATGGAATCCTATCTAAGTTTAATTAAAATTTGAAAATGTTTAAGTTTGATCCAAGATGATTTGATGGCAATAAAATCAACTTTTCTCAAAACTAGCTTTTTAAGGTTTTAGGTGGACTTTGAAGCTAAATCTTCAAAATGATGATTCATGAAGTACATACCTCTAAATGCCAAAATATTTCCATTTATGTATCATCCCTACCATCAAGGACATCATGTATCACTCCCCTCATGTTATCAAAGTTTCTTAGTTTCCCATAACTTGCTAATTATGAGGGTAAATGTGGGAGAGGTATCAGGTTCTTAATTGGTAGAAGCGTAAATTATTAGGGACCTATAGTAGAATTACCAGAACTAAAGATATTTGGAGTGTTGTGATTCTCATATGAATTCCTTTCTATTTAAGAATATATATTCATCAATTATTACTTAATATAAATATCCACATGCTTGGAAAATTTATAAGTATATAGTGCACTTTTATTACAGATAATACAAAAGTTTGAAAAAATGTTTCAAAACAAGTTTTAATAACACAATCATAGAAATTGATAATTATTACACAGGGATCAACTCATTACATAACACTTATACAAAATTTTCTCACGCATGTTTTAGAATCAACTCTTCAATGTCTAACCCCTCACAACTCTTTGTAGCTTCCATATATATATAATGCACTTTCCCTATCTGAGGCACATGGTTACAATAGACTGTGTTTGGAATATTCAAATAATATAACCTCATTATAGGCTTCCCTACTTACAAAACCCTAAATCCATGCGATATATTCAAAATGGATTATAATTATTGACTAATATCCTATGTATGCTAACCAAGTAGATGGTTGGCATGTTTTTATGTTGTGATAGCACTTTATAGATTGCTAACATGTCATTACATTACAATGGAACCTTGTATGCATATTGTCTTACTAACACTTTCCCAAACTTAATGAGTTGTCTCATCCTAAGATAATTCAAAATAAAAACAATTGGAAAGGATAAAAATGTAACATTGCTTATCCTCAATAAATAAAATCATAGGGTGACCTACCACCCTTTTAGATTTTTAGTAAGCTACTAAGATCAAATGGTCACCCTTTTGAGTTTTCAACCAACCTGATCTCAACGAACCAAAACAATAGAGGGAAAAAAATAGGCCAAATAACTTAACCTATGGAACACCTAAGATGGAGTAGGGGAAGGAAAAGGAATAGTGGAAGACTATCTCTCTAAAGAGGTAGCCTTCTTCTTTTTCCATAAAACCACCAAAAGTTGACTAGGGGAGCAAAAATAAGATTATTAACCAATGGAGCAATGAAGGTATCTAATGTAGCCAAGTCCTTATTATAAGTGTACCACTCCAATAAATATTCTTTAACTACCTAAACCAATGCATATAAGGGATCTTAAGCATACAAAAAATGTTATAAATTAGCATCATCACATGAAGTAGAAACAGCCTTGGTGGTCACAAGCTTATCATCAATATCACCTAAAATCAAGGCCAGACAATCTACATATCTATTCGCTTGAACTATAGCAAAGGTATTACACTTCAATTGAATCTACCACCCTACTAATTGATCAATAAGTGCATCTTATGCACTGATTAAGGAATTTAATGCAACATCCATAGATTAGGGGTAGCTTATCGGTTCAAAAATTCTACGAAAGTGGTCCAAGTGCTAAAAAAATTGGGATATAGAACATTCCAAACACTTTAAAGTTATTGGTTCCAATCTAATAGATTATAGGTAATTTGTTTAGCTTGCTACATAGTCACATCAAGTTACATCTAATACTCAGTAAGTAACTTGCATAATTTGATAGTCTCAGCTCTAATCACTAGGCCTTGTTGAGCATATTCATATGTAATTTCCTACACTACCAATCCTAGAAAAATTTATTAAGAATTAAAATAAGGTGATCTCTAAAGGACCAGTTGGGATAAATCATCACCTACATAACAAGGTCTGGGTAAGTAGTCTGTAGCATATCACATGCTTACTGAAGGGCATGTTATAATGTAACATTCTCAGTATCAAGATATGAAACTCTTTAGACCAAAGATTGAGATTTTTATGATATATATTCTTGGAATGCAACCACACCTTTAATTTGTTTACTCAATGATAGTTGAGTAACATCAAGATAAAGGTATATTAAGATCGATTCACTATCTAAAGAAGTGGTCAAAATAATGGTTGGTAAATGATAAAGAAGAGTAAGTGGCAACAAAAACATCATTCTTCAAGCTGGTGGTACAAGTAAATGGATCATGGACATCATGGACAAACTGGTTGAAGTAAATGGGGGCTACGTAATCAACTATGATGCACTACATGGTACAGTATCCAAAGATGGTTGAATAGAAGATAATTCAATGGTAGGGAAAAATGAAGTCTTACCAGTAGCCAACTATAGTTGCTTTGTATATGAAATAGATGGTGGAGAATTTTGTGGGTTGAATTGATCCATAGCATCAATAGGAATGCATATGACTTCCTTAGGCTCAGCTTGAATATCTTCCATCTGTGGGCATTAAACTTCCTATTCAGGCTCAACACTACCCTGTCTAGCAGTCTAAATAATAGCTTGTTGATGGGGTTCCTCATCCCTAACTTGATGGCTTATAATGAGGTTAGCATGAATCATGGTGGCTATATCTAGAGCATTAAGAGGGGTAAGAGCTTGAGCTCATACCTGCACATCTTGCATCTTCTATATATCTTTAACCTTATCCCTTTTCTTTTCCTCCTAGTGGCATCATCAGGTAGTAGTATAATTAACTTCTTCTAAAGAATATTGCTTCTCTTCTTCAATTGGGGACTCAAACATGATGTCTAAAGGATCTAAAGGTGGTTCATTAGATTGTGAGAATGAGGAGGAGTATGCATCCATCTAAATTTGTGAGTGCAAAATTGAGCCCTTCCTCAATCGATGCTGGGAAACATCCTATACATCCACCTATGGAAATTTTATCTTGAGCCAATCATTAGATGGCATCAAGAGATGAGAAGTCCCTATGATAGATCTAGAGGCATCTATTTCAACAATGTCTAGGTCCTCAGGGTTCCCTTTCACCATGTGAAACATGTGTGAAGACCACTTGTACCTTAGTGTTGACTCGAGTGAGATTTATAGTAGGACATCTAGGGATTATATCAAAGGTGTAACTCTAAATAAAATACCATGTGTAGGGTCCATTTGAGCCTACTGAATCCTTTTTACTTCCCCTAAGAGGTCCACCACAAGGGATGGTGGACAAGGCAAAAGGGAAAGCTATAACTCTGGTGGTAACTTGTTGTGTATTTGCATTGTTCACATAGCCTTCCAAAAGAAAAATTCTTTTTCATTCTCATCTTCATATAAGTCACCCACCATTTCTTCCAACATTAGGTATTATACTTCAGTTGCATTTATCTAAAACATAGGCCAATTATACTATGATGTGATATTTGAGACATGACGATAAATTGTACGAAGAATCTTATTACCTCATTTTGTGTCATGGTGATGAAGGTAGCATGTAGTTAGCTAGTCATTTACCCTTTTTGCATTATGATAACTTGATAGATGTAACAAACAAACTTATAGGTGCTACTTCAAGAGGGATAACCTAAATAGGGGTATCTCATTATGTAGTTTGGGCTTTCTATAAGGCCACCTCCTGCTATGTAGTAGACATGTCCAATAAGAACCCTAATGTTTTGTTAGTAATTTGTGGGATCTCATAGATCTGGATAGATGTTCCCTCTAGAAGGCATTAAACCATAGCATGTTGGCCCAATAATTTCATAACATCTAGTGGGATTTTTGGATGTGTGTGACCATCTAAATGAGCTCATTTTCCTAATTTTCAAATAAAGGGACTTGATCTTGATATCAATTTGTGGACAAAGAAACTAAAGTGGTAAATTGATCATTAGGCTAATAGTCTATATCTGGGTAAACTTGTGCAACTGGTGATTTCCATTGAGTGAAGATGAGGAGAAATCCTATAAACTAATACTAAAAATTGTGTTTTATGGTGCCCAAGACTTTGGCAATATTCTATTCCAATTCCACAAGAATGAATTATAGCCAATTGAACTCTTTTCCCCCTTGAATCATTTGATGTGTGATGTTGACCACACCCTTAGTATCCTTGATCATGGCCTTAGTAGTTTTTGAGAACCATTGATAAATACATTTGGCTAACGACTACATTTGTTCATTAAGGAAAGTCACTAATGGAATACCATGGTTCCCTCTAACTGTAGTGGCTTTGATTTTGGTAGATATTGGTGGAACTTTAGACTTATACTCCATGGGGGATTTACCTTTGGTAGGCATCCCAATTGCATGATCCATTGCTATCATGGACAAGTACACCATTACATCTTATAATAAATGAATAAAATAATAGTTATACCTTGCCAATAACAATTGCATGATGGTAGACCAATCCCCAAAAGTGGCTAATCTTATGAGGTGTTCATCATCTGAGCTAGCCAAATGAGGTACCAAGCCATTCAATGAAAATAATCTATTTCATGTATATTACACTAACACTACCATGAGGATCAAAAAAAAACTATTGCAATGAGACTCCTATGCCTGTATCCTCCTTCAAAGTGGTGAGTCTCTTTTTGAAATTATGCTCAAACTCAAAAACACTAGGAGAGGCAACCATGATTACTGACTAATATAAATTTGAATCACACAACACTGAGAAAGTAAAACTAAAATAACAATTATAAAGTTTAATTAACAATATTTAGTGGTCTATAATGTCATGAAATGACTTATTTATACACTTTTTGGTTCACTTGGCCCTTTGAGCTTATGCATTTAATATTTAGGATACTAAAATCCTTCACTTGGGTGACTATCTTCAAATTTGAATTGATGTTATACCCCCATTATTTTTTGTACCAAAAAAAATTCAACTCAATGGATGTGGCATTCAATGCAATTGATGTGGCACCAATTTGGCTACTAAAGAATGTTTGACAGGACATGCCACCATATTTTTATTAGATATATCTATTTTATAGGTGATCTTTATTGTGACATATAACTTTGATAGTGATGTTATAACCACTTTCCTGCTTGCCTTGGCCATAACTCTTTTTTTGGTAACCATTATTCATAAGCATAAACCTTGATCTTGTTTAGGTATGGTTCTCAGACTTAATAGATGACCCAAACTTATCTTTCTTCAAGGACATCACTTAGAAGCTTGTCCACCTATAATAAATAGATAACTAGTATGTGTTAGTCTAGTTGGACCATGCCTACCATGCATTTTTACAAAATTGTAATTGATCCTACACTCTACTAATAAGAAACTTATGTAAACACATGACACACAAAAAATGCAAACCAAACTGAAAGAACTTGCATGAATGAAATTTTCCTAACTACACTGTATGTGTGAAATTACACGTTCTTGCTTCAATGTTGATCTAATGATGGTAGACTTTAAGTCTACATCCATTAACCTTTTTGGATAAAACATTACCTTTATATTTCACAAGATTACAATCCCATTTTTCAAAATCTCATGAACAACATAGGGACTTTCCATCAAATGGTGAGTTTTTTAGGAAACTCATAGAATTGGTTATCATATAATAAAACCAATTGCTCACAATGGAATTATTTTGTGCAAATATTCTTTTCATGCCATGTCTTTTGACTCCTTTTATTAAGTTCCTAATCCCACATAGCTCTTCCCTATCTTCATCCATCCATTTCAAATCCAACAACTGATTTTTAAGTGATTCTACATCATCGAGATGCATTACATTAGCAATTTACAGGCTAGGCATGACATATTCCATAGGCATAACAACTTCCATCCATAAACCTTTGAAATGGATCAAACCTTGATGCATGCTTAAAATGAGTGCAATAAGCCTAAAGTATCATAGGAAGTTTATCCTCCTAATCATCTTTATTAACATCACAAACCTTTGTCAGTAACTTCCCAACCACTTTTTTTACAGCCTTTGCTTACCCATTCACTTGTGAATGATATGTTTTGATTTTATGATGGGAAATCTTAAATTCTTCTATTAGTATCTTGATGGTATTGTTCAAAAAAATTTACCTCGATCACTTACCAATCATAGTGGGCACTCGTACTGAGTAATAATGTTCTCATACAAAAACTTAGTAGTGTTTTTATCTCTTTATTTTGTTGTAGCAGTAGCCTCTACCCATTTATTAAATTAATCAATCATAGTAATTATGTATCTTATTACTACATTTACTTACTAGATTAATCGGGCCAATAAAATCAATTCCCCACTACTCAAATGATTGTTATACTAGTATAGGATGAACATGCATCTCATCCCTCTAAGTGGGTTTACCCATACATTGGTAGACATCACACTGTTTGGCAACCTTATGCATATCCTCAAAAATATGTGGCCACCAAATACCACTTTGTAATATTTTCCTTATGGTAGCTTCCCCTATAAAATGTCCACCTACAATGCCCTGATGGGCCTCTTTTAGGACTTACAGTCATTTGTGCTCTAGTGTTACTCATCATAGAACCTCATATTTCCCCATATGATAAAGAAATCCATTTATAATGCTAAAAGGGAGTGCCTTAGTCAAGAGGTGCTTCTTTTCTTTTTTGGTGTAATGTGTAGGTAATGTCCCCTGCTCTAAGAACTATATGATTTTGGCCAACTATTCAAGAATCATAGAAACTCTAAACAAATTAGGAATATGAGACTCATCAGGGATATCTTTAGGGTCCTAGCCATTATGAAATGTACTGAGATGATCAAGCCCAACATTTTCCCACCCTAGTTTAACATTTATTTGAAAATTAAACTCCTATAAAATCATCAACCAATGAGATATCCTTCCTCCCAACAATGGGTTGTTTATGAGATATCATAAAGCTTGATGATCTATAAACAATTCAAATGGGGTATCTATCAAATAATGTCTAAATTTTTGTAGTTCAAACATAATCACTACAGATTCCCTTTCAGTTGTGGTATAGGTTTTCTCAGTCATAGATAGTTTTTGGCTTGAAAAATAGATTAGATGGTCCAAGCTTCCTTCACCTAGTTGTGCGAGTACTATGCTAACTGTGGTGCTTGATTCATCCACATGTACATGGAAAGGTTTAACCCAATCAAGAAAAATAAATATTGGTATAGTAACCAATTATTATTTTAGATCCACAAAATCTATTTGGCAATCTTCTATCCATATAAAAGGAAAACCTTTATGTAGTAGTTTCTCCATTGGAGCTGAAATATTTGCATACCCTTTTATGAATTTTTGGTAATACCCCATGTGTCTTAAAAATTATTGAACTTCTATTGAGGAATTTGGTGGTGTCATATTCACTATTACTACAATCTTCACTTGGTCTACCAAGATTCCCTTGCTGCACACTATATATATGGCCTAAAAGAACACCAAATGGTGTGAAAAAAAAAATTAAGTTAAGCGCAATCCTAAGTGCTCATCTTTCCAACATGAGTCTTAATTTTAATAAATGTTCTCAAAATAATGATAACACTACCTAAACATCCAAATATACCTCTATAAAATCATGAATAAAGTACTTGAATGCAGTGACTCTGACCTTGGAAAAAATTATAGGTGCATTATTTAGACCAAATGGCATTATGTTATATGCAAATGACCCCCATTATATAGAAAATGTTATCTTAATCCTATCCTCATCTGTAATGGGTATCTGATGATACCCACTAAATCCATCATTAAAGTAATACACCTCATGTGTAGCTATAACTTCTAACACTTCAACATTAAATGGTATTGTAAAGGGGTCATTAATGTAGGAATCATTTAGGATGTGGTGGTCTCCATAGATACAAATATCACTTATTTTCTTTGGCTATATGACCATATGACTTACCCAGTCTACTTTTTCCATGGTAAATATTATTCCTATGTTCTACATGCAATGTAATTCATCTTTAACTTTTTTCTTCATGTTAGGACTGAGATGGTAAGGCATATTCTATAGGTCATGCACTTTCCTTGAGTTCTATATGCATTTCCCATAAAGAAGGATCCACCCCTTTGACCTCTACAAAAGTAGATGGAAACACATCTACATAATCTTCAAGAAGTTTTAATGCTTCCAAAATGTCTTACTATTCCCAATAGTCATCAACATGTGCCAATTTCAAGATTGCTTTAGACCCAATGTTCACAATTTGTTTCATGAGAGGTTCCTGATATCCTTGGTGATCTTCCTCCAAAATAGACTGTAGGATGGCTTGATCACCCTATTATTCTAGAAATTATATCTATCATAATTAGTCTTCTTCATCTTCTTCATCTAAAGGTTTAGGTAATAATTCATAGTCTGGCTCTGGCTCAAAAAACTCTATAAATTTTAAATAATCCTCACTAATCAAATTAGGGTCATCATCAGACTCTTCTTGAATACAATGTAAAGATTGAATTTCCATCTTTAATTTTCCTCTACATAGAATTTCCATAGTCACAACATCAATGATATCCTAGGCATCTTGTTGACTATGCTTGACTTTTATGGTGACAACATCAATAAGTTCATGAGCCTCCCTTTTCTTTAGCTATGAAGTGTGGTCATTATGCAGATCTTCCACTCATCCATGGCATAAATTTTTTTTCATCTTCTGTAATGCACTACTCAAAAATGGATTGTCACTTTCAAATATATAATTTTGAATAAAATCAATCTACAATTAAATCCAGTGTTGTGTCTCTCTGTGGCATTCTTGGTAAATGTACCAAGTAGTAGGGAAAAACCTTAATGTGTAAATAAAAAAATGTAGCCAATACTTTGAATTGATTTCTTCAGCCATCCATATTTCAATGCATTTTTGAATATCATTTTGAGGACATTATCCTTCATGAAACATAGGCCATTATTTTTTCACTTCCTCAGGCAATTATAACCATGTGATAAGCAATTCACACACTTATGTCCATGTTTTATTACCACTACAATGTATTACCCACCAGTTAGTTGTAACCCCTTTCAATGCATAATTGAGATAACTTACCCTTTGGTTGTCCTCTAGTATATGCATTTGGAACCACATTATAAATCTGCTACTATCTTTAGTGGAAAATTACTAGGCAATTTTTTAATAAGTCAAATGAACTATGCGCAAGGGTTTGAGCTCATGATCATTTTGATCCCAATTGAGCATGTAAGTTTCAAAGTCACCACGGACAAAAGAAACTTTATCCCATAGAATTATACCTTTGGGACTAGGTTAAATATATTCACACTCCATAGAACCAACTTGATATAAAATCTCTATATCAAACTATGTAGGTGAGTGAATAGACAGAGATCTCACTTCATCTTCTTATACAAAAATATTCAAATATACTAAAAAACACTTACCATATAATTTGATAGTTATTGGCTCTTCTAAAAAAGATTTTTACTAGTTCATTAGTATATTTCATTGTATATCAAGTATACTCTACATCACAATTCACATCCAACTATTTCTTTTTACTACATAGGGAGAATTAGGTTCCCTATGAATTAAGTATGATTTGGCATCTCTATTAAGAGGAATGAAGATTATAATATCATCTTGGTGAAACTCTATTTGATTCATTACTATGTTGATGGTCATCTATCCATTATAGGCCCACATTTTCCCCAGTAAAGCTAGGTAGTACATTTCATCTATCTTCATATCTATTAATTCAAAATCACCATGTAGAGTTGACTCTGTTATTTTAATCTCCACATCTTTCAGTCATCCTATTGGCTTTACCTTACCATAGTCCACTAAACTAAGGGTTATAGGACTATAACTCAAAGGGGGTCTATCAATCACCTCTCAGTAGATCATGGGATCATATCCATAGTGCTCCCAAAATCAAACATAGCATTTGATATTTCATACCCTACTATCTCAATATCGACCCTGGCATCAACATCCCTTAGATTATTTGTCTTAATATACCAAACCATCTTCTTAGGTCTTTCCTTTTCCTTTTGTGCACATTTGATCATATTTTCTAAGATATTAGTGATATTCTATGATATATCCTCATTTCACAGAGTATTAATCTATTTCATCAAGTTTTTCAATGTTATTATAACCCCCTCTTGCTTCATGATTTGAATAATTTGACCATACATCTATGCATCAATTACAGCTTCATCTACTACAACTAAACCTTACTATTGAATATTCTATATAATTTTCACAACTTCCTTCATGAGCCCCTTCTCCTTTACTAGTTTTGGATAGGTATCTACTTTAGCTTTTCATATACCAAAATCCATTGGCATCTCTAAAGGTGGTGAGCCTTATTGGGTGTACTATGTTATTATTACTACTTGCATAAATGCATTATGATTGGGATCAAAACCAACTCAATTTACATTCTATACAACTTGATCTCTATGTTGTGTTTATAAAATAGGGCAATCATGAGTATCATGATGTTTAGATACTTGGAAATACACATAATAAGCCTATCATTATGGATTTGTGGGGTAGTTATACTATACACGATTAGATTCCCTACACAAATAGCATACAATAGAGCCTCTAGGACCATTTCCACATCCTTGTTGCATACCACTATGATATCCACCTCTGAATCCACCTCTATTTCCTTGATATCCACATCCATCTATTTATTGTGCCCTAAAGTTTGTTATGGTCTATGGTACATTTCACCCTTACTGATATTATTGATTATCATAACCACCATATTGGGGTTTATTTATATGTGGAGCTCAACTAACTTGTTATACTTGAGTAAGCACAAGATTCTAGGTATATTGGTAAGCATGTTGTAGTGGTTGCATAGCTTGAACTCTACTAGCTAATCCTTGTGGTTGAAATGGATGTGCATTATGAGCCCATACCAACCCAACCTATGCTATACTAGTGGGAGTGGTTTCTACTATTGTAATAGCTTTTGATTTTGTTATTTATTATTGTGTAGCTACTATGAAGACATTCTTAGTAATGTCTTCCTTTAATTCTTTTAGAGCCTTACAATACTTGTCTTCATGATTAGTAGATTTTCAAATTTTACATTACATACTCTATGGATTTATTACATACTATTGTAATAAGTAACAATGAGTTATTGAGTGTCCCACTATGTAACAGATGTTGCAAAACTCCATATATACTTTTGGGATTTCATTTTTATGGTGGCCTTCCTTGCTGCACTCAATACACCATAAACCAATTCTAGGTCATTTAGTAGTATTATGTGAAGCCTTCAACCTCTAAAATATAGTTTGGAGTGTGATTTTTAACTATATTTTTCTCTTTATTAGGGTACCATAATATTCTATCTCCTCTACTCTTACTATGGTTGTTTTAACTTTTGATTTTATAATGAGCTTGGTTTGTGCTATTGTAAACTGGATCTTTGGTCACATTCCTTCAACGAACCAAGTAGCCTTAACTTTATCTTCAAAAGCAAATTCAACATTGTTAACCACATCAAAAAATATATGGTCATAATCATGAATAGTTTCCCTTGGACCTTGATGGATTTCTTTGAGGTCTTGTATGGTTTGTCCCATACTTTTCTTAACCTTGAACTCTATAACTAACCATTTTCACACATCATCAAAGCTTGTTGTTCCTGATTCTCTATGGAACATAAAATCCAATGCTCTTTTCGACAAGGCACCAATAAGCTCATTCTTCTTAATATTTTCATCTATAATGCCTTTAGCCTAACATTTCATGTCACATGTAAGCAAGTATTGCTCTAGATGCATAATTCCATCATAGGGTGCCATTGTGATAAAGGCTTCTAGATATAAAGCTATATTACCTAGGGTTGATTATAAAGGAAACATTATCTATGCTCCTTCAAATGGTGGTAATGATACTATAATTTATGTAATTGATATATGAAAAATTCTAGGTGTCAAGAGTGGTGTTATCACTTGAGGAAGAGTGATCACTAGTGGTGTCTGTGGTGATATGGTCTCATAAACCTAGCGGGACTATCTCCAAGTACTAGTGTATTTGTCAAAAATGGGAAACCTTGCAAAAATAAAAAATATCCTTGAGATAAAAGAGCTAATAGAGATCACTTAGGTGATGAAAATTCCTCTGACTCATCTTCAATCTCTGTAATGGTGTTTATTCACATTTTATTCTCCTCAATGAAAATTTCAATCAGTGACACCTAATCAACAACATGTTCAATCAACAAGGGGTTAGTCAAATTAATCACTACCTCTCTTAAATATTCTTCTATGATTCAGTGAATCCTTGCATGGTTTTTTTGAAATTAGAATCTACTAACTCTTTGATACTTCTTGATTCCTTGATCTCATGTTCTCTCTAACTTTCAAATCTCTATGGATGAATGTAAATAAGGGTATTTCTATAAAATATGGGCTCGAGGGATGTGTGTTGATGTGGTGAAAATTCTCTTTATTAGATTCTTCTTGTGTGTAAATTCAATCTAGTATTGTGCCTTTTATTGAAAATGCCTCCAAAACTAGGCAACTCCCATGTGAAGATGAAATGTGTCTCCTTGAGCGGCTACGATCTACTACCATCTATTAAACTATCTTCCTCTATGATTTTCCTTTATCAACATCCTCTACCTAATTCTTTACTTAATCTTTAGTATCACTAATCCTGGGTCCTTCTTCTCACTCATTGAATCTTTCCTCTTTTATTCTTTCATCAACTCATTCTTCCTCCTTTAGATATCTTACAGCTATTCGGCATCTACTCTTACTTCTACCTCTACCTCTACTCATAGTCGTTCATGAAGTCCTTGATATATTCTACCTCTTTTTTAGTTATAGTTCTCACTTTGTATCTGCAAACTTCTTTCAAACCCTTCTATTTGCCTCCTCATCTAGTTTCTACTAACCACATTTCCCGATTAGCTTCACACCATCTCACATCCAAACTGTATATATCCCCATAGCACCTAAAAAACTACTCCATCGTGAATGGGTAAGGCACTATGAATTTTTTAATGAACAACATTTTGATAAGAATTAGTATTCTATACAAAAAAATTCCTCTAGTCCCCCATAAAAATAAGTCTTATGTGTCTTCAAAAACAGTATAACCATGAACTACAAATTTTGTTATATATCCCTCTATAGTGGTTTGTATCTAACAATCGATCACATGGGTCCAAACAACCTCCAAGATTTGTAATTATTCAATTAGATTAGTAGTCCACTAAATTTTAAATGCAGATCTAGTTTGGAAACAAAAATGTTCTAATCTTGCCAACCACATAGTAAGTAGGCTCATAAATTCACACTAAAAGATTTCATGTACATCACCATATAGATGATGCTATATGAGTTCATTTTTGGTGTACCCTATCCTTCTCACCTCTTTTTGTGTGAAATCAGATATTTTTTTATCCCACCATTCTTATAAATCCCTCTAACTTAGTAACCACAAGAGCATATCCTTTTGTTATCAACCCATAAGAGAGATCCACACTCACTACACCATTATTAGCAGAGGTTCCTAGTTTCTTAGAACTTGCTAATTATGAGGACAACTATGGGAGAGGTATTGGGCTCTTAATTGATAGAATCATAGATTCTTAGGGACCTATAGTAGAATTACTAGAACTAAAAATATTTGGAATGGTGAAATTATCATATGAATTACTTTTTAGTTAATAATATAAATTCATCAATTATTACTTAATTTAAATAACCACATGCTTAGAAAATCTATAAGTTTATAGTGTACCCTTATTACATACAATATAAAAGTCTGTAGAAATATTCTAGAATAATTTTTAATAACACAATCATATAAATTGATAATTATTACATAGGGATCACCTCATTACATAACACTTATACAAAATTTTCTCGTACATGGTCCAAAATCAACTCTTCAATGTCGAACCCTTCATAACTCTTCATAGATTCAATATATACATAATGCACTTTCCCTATCTTAGGCACATCATTATAATAGACTACATTTGGAATATTCACCAAACATAACCTCATTATAGGCTTCCCTACTTAGAAAACCCCAAATCCATGAAATCTATTCAAAATAAAATACAATTGTTGATTAAATATCCAATGTATGTTGACCAAGTAGATGGCTGAATGTCTTTATGTTATGATGGCACCTTATAGGTTACTAACATGTCATTACATTATGATGGCACCTTTTATGCATATTATCCTACTAATACCTTATTATGGACTGCCATTTTGTCTCCTTATCCTCTGCCAAACCTTCAAAAAGTAAACCAAATAGATATTAGATCATTAATATATTTAAAATCTATTTATCTCTAGTCTATTTCAAGTAAACTTAAGCAAAATTTAATCACATTTTATTACCTATCTATGTGTTAACCACTATTATCTCACCATCTACATGACTACCAAGCATAGTCTCCCCATCCATATAACCTCTAATAACCACCTATGTCAGTTTCCTACTAAAAATAAATCTTGGATATGCCACTCATACCTATCTCAGGCTACACCTAAGTGATTTCTCTATAGTCTAACTATGTTCTAGCCTACGTATTGGGTCATTTGAGATGTCTAATATCTTTACTCTCTCCTATTCCTACTACCTTCATTGATGTCATATCCATGATGGTCACTACTCTTCCTACTATGGAGTTGTTGTCGGTACCTCTAGTGCTCCTACCTCCACACCTATCTCCTTTCACTCCACTTCCTATCATTCTTGACCAATCCATGGTTTCTCACAATGTGGCTTAAGTGTTAGCCTCTCTATTGGTAGCCCTAGTCCTCCTCTCCCCTATAGCTCTCTCACATGTTAGGCCCAAAATGTGGGCACCACTATCAATGCTACTAGGTGAGGTAAGCCCATCTTTCCTAGTACTCATGTCACTAGATATGGCTCCATCCACCAGGTGTAGTGCCATTTCACCTATGTTCATGCTAAAGTTAGGGCCACTATATCCCAATTAGGCCATATTGTAGAAATGTACCCATACGGTTGTCATACTATACCTTCTCATCTCACTATCTATAGTGATAGCATGTGGAGCATGACACAGTATACTTGGTCCTATCTCTATCTTTGAACTTGAGGTAACCTATCACTAACCATATGGGCCAACCCAGCTAATTAATACATGGGGAACCTCTTAGATATCCATGCCATCAATAATATGATCAGTCCCACTAACTTATTCCCTCTAGATAGCACTCCATACATGTCATGCATCAGCTATACCCAGATGATAGATCTGAAATCATATAACACCCCCTACTCTAATATCATCTAGCTCAAGGCTATCAAAAATAGTGGTACCTTGCCATCTGACTTATGACACAACACTCATGCTATCATAAGTCTTATCATATCCGTACATATGTCCAAAATATATGTAGTATACACATCAAACATATTCACCCTCAATCTAGGGTGTATCATCTCTAAGCTCATTGCCCATATGGATAAGGCTCTCCTCTCCTCATCATTGTCGAGTACTGTTATTACTAGGGGTGTCCTTATTATCAGTAATCCTAGGATGGCATACACATGCTCCAAGGTGATACTTGCATCTATATTATCCCCCTTCACCTCCCACATGAAGGTGTTAGTTAATCATTCCCAACATCTTAGGAACATGACTAATAGATCTAAGCTAAGGGGTATTTTACACATATTTTTTATGCCACCTAGGCCTAAATAAATCAATCTAGGTCTATCCTCTATCGATAGGCACTCTAATAATTTTGGGAGCCATAGTGCTTCTAGTAAATTCTAGAATCTCAGACATCCTTGCAATCAAGAAATAACAAAAGATGTATTAGATCCACCATGTCATGTATAATCAAAATACATTCTTTTTTAATTTTAATCAAAAATAAGCCTAGATTACTTTAATTTATTCATTTTTATTCAACTAAACCTATTTTTAGTCTAATCAGCCCTTTTAGCCTTCACTCGGTCATTTTGGGCTCTTCTAGCACTCATTCGACCATTTACATGCATTTTCACACTATTTTGGTCTTTTGGTCAAACACTAGTTTGACAAAAATTACCCTATTTTGACTTGGTTGACTTAAAAATCTAATTCAACCCTCTTATTCCCCTTACCTTAGTACTATGTTATCATACTAGACTTTTTTGCTTAGTTAGCAATTATGTACTAGGTCGATAGTCTAAAAAACCAACTATGTCAGCACAGACCTACTAGGTCAGTAGTATGGATTTTGTCACTTTTTAGCCTACTAGGTCAACTAGGTATACCTAGTTATTTTCCCTATTGGCCCCTTACATTTTTTGAAATAAGTGCCTTTTGGAAGTCATTTCCCCAAACCCTTCACACCCATTTCGTTAACTAGATTTTAATATCTTTAGCACCTAATTTGGTTTCATTTTAATGTCTAGAAATGCTTAAAAACACAAATTTCTAAAATACACTTAAAATCACTAAAATTTTCAAAAATTAGCTTGAGATTCTCATTTACCTACCTGTAGTGCACCCACTGCCACCTTTAGAGGTCCCTCTCACCTAGCCTATCATCTCCTCACCATCCTAACTTGTTTTCTCTCTCAAAGCTCTTTTTCTCTCCTTCACAAGTCAAAAATAAAAAATGACTTTCATTTCAACCTATATAAAATTACTTTTCATAAATCTTAATCTTTCAAATATTTTTTGTTAGATTCCTTGTTTTCCCCCTATCTTTGTTTTTACTAATCCATTTTTTGAACCATAAAATGTTTTAGAATCATGATGAGTAGAGAATATTTTCCACTACTATATGCTTATCTTCCAAAAAAATTGATTTTTGGTTTTTTTTCACACTAAATTTTATAGGTTCGCCTAATGTTCTTCACATTAGATTCCTTCACCTACCTTGTAGTCTAATTATTTATCTACAACACTAAGGTAAGTAAAGATATGTGTTTTTCAATTATGTCCTTTCTTTTATCTTATTTTGATGATTACTGCACTTTACTTAGCATTAGTTTTATGTGGTATCATGTTCTTTCTCAAATTACCATCCCTTGTTGCACCTTAGTGATACATGATGAGCTTCAAGTGGGGCATATGTATACACATAATATTTTCAAACTTTTATCAATTATTGACACTTTGTATCTTATAATAACCTATCAAGTCTCAATCTCTCTGAGTGCATGCCTTAAAGGGTGCACCAAAAAGGGGGTGGGCAGACCATTGATGCTTTGTAAGATTTTTTTCCCTTTTTCCTCTTGTTATCTACACACTTGTCTCCTAAAACAATTATCCTTAAGCTTATTCTTCTCTATTTTACCCATTCCAAGAATTTGATACATTTTATCCTCTTTTTCCTCACTTAAATCCCATTTTATCAATCGACTATGCTAGGTGGATTGGGTTGACCCTATATAGTTTTAGGATAGTTTCACTTAGGAATTAGGTTATCCTTTGGCTGACCTAGTGAATAATTGTCCAAAATTATGCTAGGTCAAATAGGTCAACCCTATTGGTCAAGATTTTTTGAAGGGTCAAGGGTCAAATCCACCTATATATAACCTCATTTCCATCATTTATCAAGAAGAAGTGAAAGAAGAAGTAAGATTGAATGAACATTTACTTATTGAACATTATACTTGAGAAGTAAAGCTTAGGGTTCCATACTTTATTTAGAGATATGGATCTTAATAAATAGGAGGTATTTTTCACAGTGAGTTAAATTATGATATTGTTATTAGGATTCAACTGTGTAGTTTTTCAAGTCAAATTCCTTGGCCCATGTTTCATGAGTAGTGGTTCAAATGAACCCATATCTCATGAGAATGAATGATCCACTTATCACTCATTTCATCTAGGTGATGTTCATAGGGGTGAAGCATTGGGCCTTCCCAGGAGGTCACCCATCCCAATACTACTCTAACTCAAGCATGCCTAACCATGGATTTCCCTCCAAGGTTAAGCCCACTTAGCTTGCTACTCTATTTACAAAACCTTAAAAAAGTGTTGTGCCATATGAAACATTCATTATAAATCCCTTTAAGCTCATTAATTGATAAGTAAGAGGTATTTTCCACAAGTCAAATTAAGATATTGCTATCAGGATTCAATTGTGTAAGTTTTCAAGTCAAATTCCTTGACCCATGTTTCATGAGTAGTGATTCACATCAACCCATCTCTCATGATAATTAATGGTCCACTTATCACTCATTACATCTAGGTGATTCTCATAGGGGTGAAGCATTGGGCCTTCTCGAGAGGTCACCCATCCCAGTACTACTCTAACTCAACCATGCTTAACCATGGAGTTCCCTCCAAGGTTAAGCCCACCTAGTTTGCTACCCCATTTTCAAAACCTTTAGAAAGTTTTGTTCCTTATGAACCATTCATTATAGATCCCATTAAGCTCATCAATTGATAAGTAGGAGGTATTTTATGCAGTGAGTCAAATTATGATATTACTATCAAGATTCAATTATATAGTTTTTCAAGTCAAATTCCTTGACCCATGTTTTATGAGTAGAGGTTCACATGAACCCATATCTCATGAGAATGAATGATCCACTTAGCACTCACTATATCTAGGTGTTGCTCACAGGGGTGAAGCATCGTGTCTTCCTAGGAGGTCACCCATCCTAATACTACTCTAATTCAAGCATGCTTAACCATGGAGTTCCCTCCAAGGTTAAGCCCACTTAGCTTGCTAGCCCATTTTAAAAACCTTCATCAAGTGTTGTGCCTTATGAACCATTCATTATATTGTACCATTCATTATCATGAGATATGGGTTCATGTGAACCAATACTCATGAAACATGGGTCAAATAATTTGACTAGAAAAACTACATAGTATAATCCTAATAGCAATATCATAATTTGACTCACTATGGAAAATACCTCCTACTTACCAATTGATGGGCTTAAAGGGCTCTATAATGAATGGTTTATAAGGTATAACACTTACTAAAGGTTTTGAAAATTGGGTAATAAGATAGGTGGGCTTAACCTTGGAGGGAACTCCATGGTTAAGCATGCTTGAGTTAGAGTAGTACTAGGATGGGTGAACTCTCAAGAAGGCCCAATGCTTCACCTCTATGAGCATCACCTAGATGTAATGAGTGATAAGTGGACCATTAATTATCATGAGATATGGGTTCATGTGAACCACTACTCATGAACATGGGTCAAGGAATTTGACTTGAAAAACTATACAGTTGAATCATAATAGCAATATCATAATTTGACTCATTGTGTAAAACACGTCCTACATATCAATTAATGAGCTTAAGGGCCTCTATAATGAATGTTTCATAAGGCACAACACTTACTGAAGGTTTTGTAAATGGGATAGAAAGATAAGTGGGATTAACCTTAGAGGGAACTCTATGGTTAAGCATGCTTGAGTTGGAGTAGTCCTAAGATGGGTGACCTCTCGAGAAGGCCCAATGTTTCACCCCTATGAGCATCACCTAGATGTAATGAGTGTTAAGTGGACCATTCATTCTCATGGGATATGGGTTCATATGAACCACTACTCATGAAACATGGTTTAAGAAATTTGATTTGAAAAACTACACAGTTTAATCTTAATAGCAATATCATAATGATACATATCTTATCTTATGGAGAAGTATTTTGGATGCATTGATAGGTTGTGTAGCCTAGATATGATTTATCTTTATCATCCTTACATACCATAACAACATCTTGTGAACCACCTTGGTTAAGGGAGAGCTTGAGGCTTATCAGGTTCATCTTCAAAGGTAAGTATTCCTAAATTTATTTATCCTTTATAAAAATAGATAGATATGTATTTGTGCTTCTCATCCATGCATTAGGATTCTATATACATTAACATGAGTATATGTCTTCTATGCATGTTTAGTTTTATTATTTATAACCCCCACTTTATGCCACAAGTTTTGGTGATCACTAGATTAGATTTACTTTACTTATTATTAGTATAGGTGAAATATAAAAACTCAAGACCCCCTTAGGGTTATTGGATGATTGTGTTAGACTGGAAGCTTTGGAACCCTCCTTAGCATGATGTATTGTGGTAAGATATCCCCTAATTGGGTCTAGAAAATCCCTATACTAGTCATACTCCCACTTAAAAAATGTGTCCTTAATTGGAAGTGTATGGTATGATCTATCTTCTATGAGATAGGATTAATTTATATATATGATGAATTTATAACTGCATACATCCTCTTCTTTATGAAAAATTATTAATAGTGATAGCAGGTCACTATAGCCTATTCATCTAAGAGAGGTCTATTCTTGCACCTATTTCTCCAGGTCATAAATCAATGGAGAGAAATGGTTTTTAGGGTGTTTTAATAGGTCATGGATCTCCTTTTCATGGTGTTTTAATCATCCAAATCATCTCTATTATGTGCATTCACTTGGAGGAAGGATGTCTTGGTGTACAAGTTATTTTAGACAATCCTATTGCAAGTTCATGTTTCCTTTCCATGGTGTTCACTCTCATAGGTTTATAATGCTTCATTTTTCATACAAGGTCTCTAATTTTCATGGAATCTATGTTCTATTTTTGGAATGTGTCCTTGGTCGATATTCGTCAAGTGTACTTGCTTTTAGGAGCATGGTCTATGTTTGAACATTCTACTGAATGTTTGGTTGTCAAAATGGACTCAATAACTAGTGATAGATCATGGTTTAATGTTTTGAGACCTTATTATACCATTAAAAGCATGACAATATCAATATAGGAACCCATATGCACACTCTCTAATAAGATTCATAGTTATTTGCTCTATATACAGGTTGTATAGATTATAAAGTGTTTGGGAGAATCTCAAAGCCATAAGGGGAACCAAATACATCTCCTTATACCTTCATATATCCCTAACTACTTCACTTCCATCACTAATTTTCTCAAGTTGACTAGATACTCCAATTCTCTACTCATAAGGCTTATGCATAAGATGATTATATTTAGTTTGTATAAGACTGTAAGATGAGTTAACGGTGATTTAATGCATGATTAAAAGATATAAGAGCCTTGAATGAGTAATAAGAAATATAAACAGTGGTTTGATAATTTTAAAGAGTTCAAGAGCTCAAAATAGTGCTTCTATGTAGACCTAAATAATCCATATTGACCTGCAAGCCCTAAGCTTGTACATCCACATTTTGGACCAAATATTAATGACCTAATAAACACTAGAATGATATCACACATGAAAATTCAACCTAATTTTAGTAATATTTTGATATTATCCTTTTAAAATATGTTTTATGTCACTTACAAATTTGTTGACAAAGTCAACAAACTAAGTGGCATTCTACCAGTCATCTAAGTACAGTTGTACAAATTGTATATAAGAATATGTAAAAAATGACTTGAAAATGTCAAGAGGAGACCATGTAATCTACACACATAATGAATTTATCTCCTTAATATATATCCTTCAAACATAAATGGAAGTGGAAAGCACTAAGTTCAAGACTGGAGGCTCAATTCCATCCCTAACAAGCACCTATAGCCATGCCTTGTAAGGTATGGGATAAAAGTGTATATTTAGGAGTAGAGATGTTTGAAAATTATTTGAAATAAATATATAACTAAAAATAGGTTAAATAACATTGAAATAACCATTGGGATAGCAAGTGATGTGAATGGTAAGGTCAAAAACTAGAATACAGTCAAGTGACTTTCTAAGGGAATACATAGACTGCAAGCCCAAGATAGGTAGACCTTAAGCCTAAAGGGAGAACAAAGTATGACATAACGGACTTTTAGGTCCACCTTAGATAATATATAAAGGTCATAAGATCATGATACCAGAGGAAACATGAGGGAAGATGAACCAAATTGAGTTTCATGACTCCATACTCAGTCATATCAAAACCATATAATCACACATAGGCTATAGTCCAAACTTAAGGGAATTTGAGTTTTGAGAGTTATATAGGAATTATCATAAATTAAAAATTGGTACATGAGGTTATAATTAGTTTAAAAATTCATTAATGATCCCTTCAATTCCATAAAATTAGTCTACATATCCACTATTTTGTCTTAGATGTGGCCCACTCTTTGGCAAGGGGCAATCACGAGACTAATGCATCTTTTTGAACTCAAAACAAGAATAAACCACTCAAAACCTTAGATATGTCCCTTGAGGAAGTTAAAAAACATTAAAATTGTCTCCATACATTCTAAAGTGGAAACACACCTCAATTTCCATCTAAATGCCCTTTAAGGCTAGTAAAAAGGAGATAGGCTCTAAACCCCAAATAGCCTGACCAATACACCATGAGAGTAAAAAGGACTAAAAAATCATGTAGAATCATGGAGGGTATTTTTTTAAGCTGTATTAACTCCTTCTATTATTTTTGTAGAGCTTTAAGACTCAAAACTCAAAGTAAACCTCTATTAAATATCAAGAACACTAAGTATGCCACCCAAGGAGCAACTTTAGATGCTCATACCATAGCTCACACTTTACATGGAAGAATGATACATTTTGGATAGTTGAGAGGGTCAAAAAAAAAATTCCAAGTGTAATTAGGTTAAGTGATGATCTATTCTTTATGAACAATCGTTAAGACCCCAAACTATTCTTAAACCTCTCTAAAACCCTAATAGTGACTAATAATGGAAAAAAGACCTAAAATGAATATATAATGACATATTTTTCTCCTAAAACCTCTTATATTTTTTTATGAATCTAGGGATGTTCTAAACATGTACTTTTATGCTAACATCACTTGTATGGATTTCCACAAATGCCCTTTTTATATGTTATGGGTGTTTTACAGGTGTTCTGAGAAGGGGAGAGATTCCAAATCATATGATAATGTAATTTGGGAATTTTAATATCCATTAAAGTCCAAAAAAAAATTAAATATATTCTAGAGGTGATCAAACTAAGTCCATTTTCCAAAGAAATCTAAAACATGCTCAAAATGACACTAGGTGGTAAGGCTATTTCTTGGTTTGCATACTTCCACAGGGCCTTAAGACCCAAAAATTGACATGGAGGTTGGTGATGGAATATGGAAATTTAATAAAATTATTTTTTGTTATTTCACACTTGTGGCATAAATCTGGAGTAATAAAATAGGGTCCTAAGCAAGGAGGCATAATCGGGGCCTAATTCAAGAGAGAAAGGCAGAAAACATGGACTTCCACTTAGATTCTAAAGATTAAATTTTACATGGATCTATAAAACAATAATGGGTCCTATAATATGTACTCATTTTTTCAATATCATTTTTACAACTCCCTACATGATGACGTTTACAAGTTTTTAGTGTTATGTGGAAATTTGGCCTATTGAAGGCTTAAGGAGCAAAATAAGTTCTTGGGAGTTATTCCAAGAACCAAAATGTTTTTTTTCAGACCTCATAAAATATTTTATGACCATTCATGGAGTTTTGATGAGCTTAATAATATTTATTTGATTTTTGATCCACTTGGACCAAACTAGGTGTGGGAAATGAAGAGTTTCAAGACACCTATGCACATGAATGATGGAATGGAAGATCAGAGGATTTTTTTAAATAATTTAAAATGTTAAATTAGTTTTATTAGATAATTTTAAATATAATTCACTATTTTAAGGTCTATTTACCACTCCTTTCATGCAAATAAGGGTAGTTTTCAAGAAGCTAGTCAAGATGTCAAGCAAGATTTTAAACCCTACACCACATGGAGGGTCAGATCATATTTATGAGTGAGACACATGGAATTTTATGTATTTTTGGACTTTATCACAAATTCCCTTATTTTTTTAACTCATGGACACTTATCATTTTTCTTCTACGACACCTCTCTCTCTCTCTCTCTCTCTCTCTCTCTCTCTCTCTCTCTCTCTCTCTCTCTCTCTCTCTCTCTCTCTCTCTCTCTCTCTCTCTCTCTCTCTCTCTCTCTCTAATAAACCACTTTTGGCTAAGTTTTTAAGAATCCACACATAGCATGTTTAATTGAATAAATATTTAAATCTATTTTTGAGTTCATAAATTCTTATCTAAGTGTGTGAAGTAGTGAATAGATGAATTACAAGTGATAAACATATATCCATGTGTTCACCTTACTCTTTAATGTTTTTTGAAATTATTATATTCTCTAATAGGTCACATGAAGTGTATTTAGTGCCTTTTTATATCTCTAAGTTTAAATAAAA
The DNA here is from genome assembly GCA_037957365.1 of Torreya grandis. Lineage (NCBI taxonomy): Eukaryota > Viridiplantae > Streptophyta > Pinopsida > Cupressales > Taxaceae > Torreya > Torreya grandis. Next base: position 2,127,169 of record JARHVA010000383.1, read on the forward strand.
GCATAGTGTCTACAATCAGAATTTTTATTTATCCACCTTGAAGAAGTGCATTACATATCATCTTCATGTTTTAAATACTTATGTTAGATAAATCTAGGATGTTTAAGTCAATTTTTAGAATCATATTTCATATTTCAAGTACATGGTAGTCTAGTGGATATTAACTTAGTGAATCACCTCATTAGGATAGGTTTCTTTCATTTTCTCTCTTCTCTTTTCATTTCAACAAGCTAGTAGTATAGGTGATGATCTCAAATAAACATATCAAAGGAGTTAGCCCTTAAATATATAGGTTAACCCCTACTATATTCAAACCATATGTATATGGGTAATTCCATGTTCCATTAAATTTGGAGAAGGGTTGAATTACCTCTCCAAAGGTGCAAAATTTAGTGACAACAAGATCCCTACAAAATAAGATTTTTAAAGAGCATGCACATTCCACCAATTACAAAGGACTTGAGGAGATATATTAATGTCATTATGTCTATTTAATACCCTTTTTTGAGTGAAGAAAACCTTAATATGTTTTGAAAACTATGTTCCTATGTATGCAGGTCTATGTGTTGTAAGCAAGGCTAGAACCTTCCAAAACCCCTAAAATCTTGGGATTCTATGACCTTAAACACCTATTAGAAGAATATTGAGAGGTGATATGAATCATTTTTATCCTTAAAATGTTTTTGACCCTAATGAGAACCATTTTCAACACATTTCAACTCTCTATCGTAATGGGTAAACATGTACCCTTCTCTTAAACCTAATCAGGGTTTGAATCTTTGCCAACACTATGGTGAACAAATTTAATTCACAAAGATATAATAAAAAATAATCATGATTAACATTGTATTGATTTTTATACCTATAAAAATTTAAACAAAAATATTTGATCAATCTGATAGGGTCTAAGACATTACAAATTTTAATAAGTGTTCAAAATGAACCTTGCCTGTCTCAAGAATCAATTCTCAATATAAGAATGAATCTAAAGATTTTGAGATATTAATCATGATTACAATATCTTGTAATATTAGATATATAAAATATTTGAATTTAACTAAGGAGGATTTATCTTGATGATAATATAAATCAGTAAAAGAAGGAAATCATCAACATCAGGAGGATTTTCACTTGTTACCTTGAAGACATTGAATTACAAGTTATTTATGACTCAGTAAAAATTGAGAATACAAATTAACCTATCTCAAAGAATCTCCAAATGCTTATAGAGGCATAATTAGGGTTATTATCATAATATGTAAAATTTCACAATAATAATTAGCTGTAGCTATGGGACTACATTACCTAGTGGAATGCAAGAGAACTCTGAAATCTTTGGTGGCTGGTGAGTTTAGTCTATCATATGGATTCTTATGTATAGAACATATTATGAATATCCTATTTTTACTAACTGACAACCAATTCACCTATCTCAATCATATGAGAAATGAACATGTGTTTCTTGGCAAAATCACTTAGACTAATTTGCATGTTTGTATGTTTGCTTTAAGACACACATGAGAATTTTTTCTTATCAATATTGACATGTGACAATAAAATCTTCACATCACCATTTCAACTCTATGGCTATAAATTCCATAATCATAATTTTAAAATGAATATGTTCCATGATACAATATCATATTTGAATATACTATCAAAAAAATTGGCTTGAAGATGCACTTGGATGAAATGATTCAAGGTCCTTTTTATGTATGTAATTATAAAAATTGAATAAAATTTATAATGTAAATATATCATAGGATAGAACATTTCTAACTCATTTGGATTCAAATTAGGTATCCCAAATAAATACAAATGTGAACATTAAACCATTAAACAATGATTTTATATCTACCAAAAATGTAATATTTTCATCCACTCTAAAGCAATGGCAGTCTTGACCTTTTTATGAAAATCATGTGATTTTCCACTTAGAGTTTCTAGGTAGAGAACATGTGCAAGTATAAAATATCAGCATATGGAGAAGAGAGAACAACAAACAAGCTATTTCATTTAATGAAACCAATGCACATACACCAAATAAAAAATGGAAAAAGAAAGCAAGCCAAAATGGGAAAATAGAACTATTTAAAGGAAGAGAGGAGGCAAAAAGGACTACCCAAACCAATTAAATGGATAGGATAAGTAATTACCTTTTTAAAACAATGGATTTGACTAATGAGGCCTAAAATGTTTAGTAAAAGTGACCAAGTAGGTGGAAATAAGATGAACTCATAATTACTGTGCATATTAAGATGATTGTGAATGAACATATCAACAATGTCTTCATGTTTTGAAATAGTATCATTGAAAATTCTTCATTATTATGTGAGCATTTATAATTAGTATTAGAATTCTTCAATATCTTCTTAAATGAATTTGAATGCGTTATTTTTTAAATATAGGACACAACTCAGAGAAGTGTATCACATATCTCTTTTTGAGTTGGAACAACAATAGGATAATATTTCAGAATGGATTGATGAAAAGTATTATTTGTCAAAATGATACCCATGATGGAGACAAATTCATCATTTAATGAATTTTTGTCATCACCTTCATTAATTTATTTTACCTTGAAAGTTTCCATTTGGCTTGAAATGAATATTGGGCACCATTATTTTTGCTCCATCTTCACATTTTCATTGATTTCAACCTTGACAAGACTATGATCCTTAGAATATGGTTGCTTGATTACTTTGTATTGATATCCTCAAGACAATTATTCTATAGTAGAACATGAAAAATAAGCACTAATAAAATCCTAACTTTTGACTATTGGGTTCTCCATTTTGATACAAAAGGGATCTTATTTTTTATAGGAAATTGGTTAAATATTATCCTCTCCTTAAAAAATAATAACACCGCATCCTATATTATTTTCCTTTTGTATTTTTTGTTCAATTAGATGTCTCTAAGATAATTCATTTTCTCTAAGGACTATGAAATTTAATCAATCTCTCATAACATGTAAAACATTATCTTCTTTGCCAAGGGGGAATTTGAATTATTCATTTATTTACGGATCAATCAATTATTCCTTCAGCTTTATCCTAATAATATGAAATTGAAAAAATCATGTAGAGAATGGAAAATTTTATCTTCTTCTTTGTTAAAATTTTGACATGCTTGATCAAAATCTCTATTTTGAATGTTGAGGGATATTCATTATACGAGGTTCCACTATTTCTCAACCAATTCAGGAATTTATATCTTTTTTTGAAATTGTTTATTCAACATCCTTAACAAGATCATTCCATCTTAAATTTCAATATAATTTTGTTGTGAGGATTTTACATCATGTACTTTTTTTTTTATCAATTAAATCTAATTTTTAGATGTAGAGAGCCAACAAAGATACAAATTTGGTTATTGGGACTTGGTTGATCAACCTAGGAAATTAGTTTCAACAATTTATTGAAGCATGTTATGAATTCTCTCATCTTATTAATTTTGTATTTAAAATAAATTTGATAGTAATTCACACACATCCACAACTAGTTTCAATCTATTCAAGAGATTATTTTTTAAGAAGTCCCAATTGACAATGCATCCATCATCCAAGTGATAAAACCATTCAAAAACATGTTTTTAACTCATTTTGGGTTTAATTATTAAGAGGAATAGGCTATTCAAGAGTGATATAACCTATTCCTTAAAGCATGCCTATTAAATAATTCAGTTTGTGATATTTAATTTAAGTGTTGAATTATGAAAAATACTAAATATAAAAATTACAATTCCAAATAGTATTTTGATTACACAATCACAAATGATAAATAATAATTAACCTATGTAATGATGTAAAAATAGATCTAATATGTACAGGTGTGGAAATCGGTTGTCTAATGTTTAGGAAAAAGTCATCAAATTCTAAAAATATTCCTTTTGGTTGCCTAGACACTTGTGTCTCTCTGTGAACTCTTGGATAAACATTCTTCTTTGAATACTAATGAAAATTTCTTATAAATAGTGTTTATTGTATCAATATGGGACCACTTGGATATTTTTGTATTTTATGTCACCATTCCTATAATGCATATGGATCTTTTCCATGGGATTTGTATCATTATTTGCAGCTCAAAACCTTATCTCTCCATCTTAGGTTAGGTTACCTTTCCAAAAAATGGGTTAATAGGATCATAGTGTTGAGATAACCTCAAATACCCCTTTGTCAATGAGTGGTTCCTACATATCCAATACTCCAAGGAGAGCCTTAGACTTATGTAGGTTCCCCCTATTAATGGGAATATGTGTACACAAGGGAAAAATATACTATATGAAGATGCATGTAGTGATCTAGCTTGTAACTTGACAAATATGGCTCATGGGATATATTTTGAGTGTGTCATACCTATAATAATATACTCCTATGATTAATATGTAAATAAGAATGAATAGGTAAAAATAACTTGGTTTTGCAATTGATTGATTGAGTCTGAATAGGTTCTTTCTTGGTAATTTATATATGTCCAAATGAATTGGCTTTGACTTGTATTTATACTATCTCTTTTGAAATAATATTTATGGAAGAGTTAATGATATTTTTAGGCCAACCTGTACACATCAAAAGATTTGTAAATTTGAGTGTTTGAAGGGTGAGGACACTTGCATTGGATTAAGGACATTAGTGTTGATATTATTGTCTTATCCTAAATGAAACTATCCAAGATGAAGGAAAATTGTTAAGGTTATGTAACTAAAATTAAAGGATATATATCATATTTTAGGTGTTTTATGGTTATAGATGATTTAGATAATTAGAATAATCAGGATTAGACTAAGAGATAAGTAACTAGACCCAGTGAGTTGGTAAGTGTGATCCTTTTGGCTGTGAGAAGGTCAAACTGAAGGGTAGAGTCTTGAGATATATTTTTCAAGTGTATAAGACTATTTTAATATATAAATATATATTTAAGCATTTACAACATGTCTAGTGAGAGTTTTTAAAAAACATTTCATAGAAACATCTTCTTACATAACTCCCAAGAGGATGCAAGCTATAATAAAAATAAGAATACGGTCACCTACATCTTAAGAATTTTATCTAGAAAACTTCATAAATATCTTCATTGAGCCTAAAAATTACTCATTGTATTGTGCCAAAGCTAAAGGACAGAAATGTTTTCCCCATGGGACATGGGGAACATTGAGGTTGGGGTGAACCTTTGTCATATCTTTGATCACAAAAATGTAGGCACTATGTACTTTGTTTCAATAGAGTCACCAACCTCCATTCTAGGGGAGGTTCCTTGAAATCACTAAAAATCAAATACACAATGAAAGTTTATTCCCATTAGATTCACCAAAAAATTTTGGAAATATTTTATATTGTTATGCTTTTTGTATTATTTCTTTGCCTCACCTAATTAGACATGACATAAAAAATTCAACATTGGAGTAACCACAAGTTAAATCCTAATTTTCCTTTCTAGTTTAGAGGTGAAACTCCCTCATATGATGGGGGTTTTGGGGGTTTTGGGGTTTTTAACCAAAAAGTATGAAAAGGAAACAAAAATTGGAAGAAAGGAGAAAACTAGGAATGGAGAGAGATAGAAAAGAATCAAAAGGAAAATGGGAAACTGTTAATGGAGTAAACATAAAAAACTGCCTAGATGACCCAAATTTAATAGAATAGGTCAGACAATTTAACAATATAAACATGTATCTCAAGAAAGGAAATAAAGATATAATTAAAAAAAATTAATGAAGTGCATCATTGAAGGGGTTTCATGATACAATCCTAGTTTTTAACCTTCCTTTCAACATTTTCAATGACAACACAAAAAAAATGATATGAAATATTATCTAAAATCCTAAAGTCTTCCTTCAAAATATATTAAGCTTAATATATCACCAAGACTATCCTCTAGAGTTTTCAAAGCGAAGGGTTTCCACATAATCAAGAAAATAAAAGTTTTAATGTATTTATATATTAATAAACTATAATATATATTTTTAAAATAAGAATAATAAATCCATCAAATAAATGCATTCATATCATAGTTTGTTTGTATTATGTTCATAAAACTCCTTGAAAAGGAATAACTTAAACAACTACGCAAAAAATCTTTCTCTTGGGATGAGAGGAAGAAAATATGAACCTAGTTACAATGACAATCAACCATTATATAGACATTTTCACACATAAATTAGTTACATAACTCATTTGGACCCTAACTTAACCAAAACCAACTTGAATTCACACTTTGAGTTTACCTAATTGTAAAGATTAGTTTTGGGAGTTAATATGAAATCAAAATAAATTGAAAACATAAAAATAGCCTAGTTGTGCATCCTATAATTGAGGAATATGAAAAATAAAGTAAATAAACAAGAAATAATATACATATTATTATACCTTTCCTTGTGATCTACTTGCCAAAAAGAGTGATGTGCTCAGATGTAATTGTAAAAGGCTTGTAGAAAATACATGGGGAATCTAAAAATGTAACCCCTTACAAACTAATCAATTTTGATGATGATTGATGAGAGTTTTGAATATTTTAAGGGTTATTTAAACATCACTTTGATGTCAATTTTAACCTTTCTAATAATAAAGGGGGATCCCTCTAATTATATCTTTTCAGAATGGATGTGGAATGTTGATCTTGGAGTAAGATATATGGTGAAGGATCAATCCTACAATGAGAGGTAAGCATTAAATGCTAAGACAAGGAGTGTGTAATAAATTTTAATAATATATATTCATGAGGGTTTGGAGTGTGTAATTGTATTTCACTAAGACTTTAATTTCACACTTCTCACCAAGCATTAAACTTGCCTTATGAAGGATACCATTGATTTTTGGAAAATTATTTTTAAATTATCAAGTAGGGTTATTTAATGGCATCACAAGTTTGAGATGAAAAATAATATTTATTGATATATATAAATAGTAATTATGCATTATATAATTTTCCATTATTGATGAGATTATCTAATTAACAATCATTAATTAACTAATATGATGTGATGTGATTTTTATAGGAAAGGATGTGATCATGGAAGAAAATATTGATTAATCAAGGGGAATAAATAGTGAATGGAATAAATATGTTAGTGTGAATAGAATATTGATTAGATGATCTAGGATAATTTTATCACTAATTAGTAAGATAGTTAAAATTGACATAAGGTGTCTGATTTTAAGTTTTGACATTTTCCCCTTCTTTGAAAGGGTGTTGCAAGACACAATGCATGGAGTAATGAATTTTCAAAGAAATAAAAATCCCCAAAAAGGTGGATGAAAAATTATACAATGATGAAATAATGTGACAGATGATACCCCCTTGAGAGTGCATATAAGGATGAAGTATGTAGATGAGCTCTTGAAAAAGAGAGGAAGATGTTAGAATAGAAGAATCAATGGGTGGGTGATGAAGAAAGAGGGGTTGGGATGTTGGATTTAATGATGTTTGAACTCATGGATGAGATTAAGTCACTAGATTCAATGCTTGCACATTTTGATTTATGATGATGATGGACTAATTTTCCTCAAGTAGGGTAGGTTTTGGAAGGATACAACCTAAGATAATCTACGCATTTTGACTTTCCCCAAGTAGGATGGATGTGGATAAAATATCCTGACAAATTTGTGATATTAACTTGCCCCAATTAGGGTATATTAGGTAATGTTGTATCTCAATGATGAGATACAAGATTGCTTTTCCCCAAATAGGAAAAAAGATGTGAACTTGGATGGATGAATACTTTATTAATTTATTTATAGATTTATAAGTATAGATCAAGGATTTGACTAATTACATGGATTAAGAATGATATGATGATGTTTATGGATGATTTATGGACAATGTGGAATTTCATAAGATGGACATAAATGTATGTGTGAATGGTGAAATGAATTTTCAAATAATGAAGAAGCCACAAAAAATCAAACACATGAGGATTCCCTAAGTTTTAAATAGTGATTGAATAATGATGCCATAATTATTGAATAATGGTGTGATTAGATTTGGAGAGAATTAGATAAACTTTGGATGACAAAAGAATAGAATAGGAGCCATGGTAAAGTAATGTCTATACACATGGGCCATGAGGATGATTTTTAGATATGGATGATTAGTTAGGATAAAAATATGTTAATAGGAATGGATGTGTAAAGATGAACAAGAATGAGAATGGTGATGGCGGATAAGATAATTTTTATAGTTCAAATTTTTGCCCTTGAGAGGGTGTTTTCAAGGTCCTCTCATTTGAATTATACAATGGGATTAGTCTTAGGTTGTGGGTAACCTCTAAGTCGACTAAACCTCTAGATTATAGGGCTAGCTTCCCTTAATGTATTAGCTAAGCTCATAATGCTACACTAATATATTGAAAAGGAATATGGAAAAGAATATCATGAAATAAAACTAAGGGGATGATACACCAAATCAATAGATCACTACCAACCATATGCATGTATACATATAGACCATGAGACTAATCTGAACATACACTACTCCTAATTTAAATCCTTTACATCAACATTTCAATATGAAGGTTGTGATGGATGCTTAGGGTAGGAGGATTAATTAGGAGGTCTAAGATGACACTAATGAATATAAAAAATCACTCAACCCTTTCACTTCACTTATGCACTTTACATGACCTATAAAAGAAGCTTTCAAACTACATATAGGTGTTATAATAGGACAAAATGTTAAAGAAGACTAATCAAATAATTTAACAAGATAAACCATCTATGTACACACACTAAGTATAGTCAAAAAAGAAGGTAAAACTAGTAGTCTTCCATTGATCAAAGGCATAAAAATGAGTAGGGCTTTGCCATACTCAATTAGGATGTATACACATAAAATTTTATCAAATATCAATGTTTTACATCTTGAAAGAACCCATCAAGACTCAATATCTCTAAGTGAATTCCTTAAGGGGTGAACTAAGAAAGGGGTGGGAAAACCATTGGTGATTCACAGGGTTGTTGTCCCTTATTGCCACATTATTACCAATCTAACCAACTCTTAAGACCATTACCTAAGCTATTACGCACACTCCTCTAGTCTTTTCTCACTTTCCATCCCTCTTTTCCTCACCTTAAGTTCCTTTTTCTAGTCAGTTGTGCTAGGTCAATTAGTTTGACCCTGTATAATTTTAGGATATTTTCACATAGGAACTAGTTTGGCCTTTGGCCAACCAGCTCATGACCTAGTGAATAATTGTCTGAAATTGTGCTAAGTCGACTGGGTTAACCCTATCAACCAAGATTTTTGGAAGGTTTAAGGTTAAAATCCACCTATAATTATAATATCATTTCATCATTATTTTAATATGCAATCAATATTTATTATTCACTCATGCTTCTTTACAATCTGCTCTTCCACCATTCTACTTAAGGAGTATTAGATTAGGGTTTTTACTTAGAGAATATATTCTTATGGATAAGTCTTGGATGCTTTGGCCTTTCTTAGTGATCCTTAAAACCAAAACAACCTCTTTTGAGTCCCCTTTGGCCAAGGGAGAGATTGAGTCTCGATGGGTTCACATTTAGGTAATATTCTCTAACTTTGTTCCTCTTTTTAGTAGATAGAAGAAGCATAAATATTGGATTCAAATAATATTCATATTTATATTCCATGTATTAAGGTATTACTCATAGTTAGCTTAATTGAGATTCTCTTATACATGTTTTGATCATTTACTAACCCCCCCACTTTGTGCCATAAGCTTTGGTGAGCACTCGATTAGATTTACTTTACTTGGTTATTAGTTTAGGTGAAATATCAAAACCTAGGACCCACTTAGGGTTATTTCATGATTGTGTTAGATTGGAGGCTTTATAACCCTCCTTAGCATGTTTTATTATGATAAATGATCCCCTAATCAGGTGTAGCAGATCCCCATATTGGTCATGTTCCTACTTAACAAATGTATTCCCAATCATAAGTGTAGGTATGCCCTATCTTCTCTAAGTTAGGATTGATTTATAAACATGATGCATTTATGATTGTATACATTGTATGAACCCTATGTGAATATAACCCTTGCAAGGTTTGTTTCACTTATTTATTTATTTTATTATCATATATTTGTGATACTAAGTCAACTGTGTTGACACAGTTCTAACTTATGTGTGCATGTTTAACACATAGTCACATCCAAATGATTATGGTCTTAATATGTAGGTTATTTTCTAGGTATAGGCTATTAGATAGACTCAGTCAACATAGTATAGTTTTTTAGACTTTCAAACATCTAGTCTAAACTACTATGTTGACCCAGTTGGCCTTGTACACTTTCAAGCATCAAATTTAGACAACTAGGTTGACCTAGTTGACTCTGTATATTTTAGGCACTTAGCAATATACTTATGAAAATCTTGGTCAACTCAGTTGACCCTATTAGCAATATTTATAAGTATTTATAAAGGTTCTTTGATATCAATTTCACTTCTTTTCATCTTCAAAACCACCAAGGTTCCTTTTTATCTTTCTCTTTTTTTCCTTACAATCTTGTTTTTCATAGTTTTTAGTCTCTAAAATTGCCATGTACATTCAACTAGGTTAACCCTGTCAATGTAGTTATATATTTTGTGTACAGTCTAAAAATCTAGGTTGACTCTATCGACATAGTTCACTTTCAAAAAAAATTCTTTTATAATACAGAGGTGACCCTATTGACCCTATTCTATATTATTTGCATACACTACCAACTAAAATAACATTTTTCTATGTTTGAAAGTTGGAATTTTCCATTATATGCTAGTAATTAGCTCACACTTCCATTTCTTATTGATTACATGCTTAGAATAGATCACATAGTCTAATTAGGTGGTTTTCAATTTACCATTTAGTTTCACCATCTTCTATTTTATGAACACATGACTAAATCACAAAATCTTAAACAAGAATTTTAACAATTGTCTACCCAAGGCAAAATTATTTGGATTTCATCACCAAAGGGGAAACTGACTTGGTTTTTTGGCCAAGTTTAAAAACATTTTTAATTATATATTTTAAATAAGTACCTGACACCCTTATTATTAGGGTGTGTGAAGTGAAGGGGTAGGCCCCAATACCAATCATGTACCATTGCCAATACATATCCCTTTTAGCCTAAATTCTTAAAACTATCCTTAGATTACTTTCTATTTTATTGCTTACATCCAACTTCTTATCATATTTAAAATTATACTCTAATTATCTAAACAAAATTCAAGGTGACCACTTAATTAGCTTTTACTTTTCAAGTTGATTGCTTGCTCTTTGTTTAATTGTGTGTTGTATTACAAAAACTTGCATTAACTAGCATTAGTGCAAGGATTTGTATTATGTGTCTTAATTAGATAAACCCCATTAATCCAATTGATTGTTTATTTCCCTTAAATTCTTTCTTTTTAAAATACTTTCAAAATTATGCTTATCTTAGTGCATGGTTGTTTTAGTCGACACTATCTATTATAGGTTATCTAATTTTCATTGTCTATTGTACTTAATCAACCCAATCAAGCCTGTATATGTTTTCAACCTCTGTTTGTTGTGTTAGATCAACCCAATCGACCTTGTATTTTTTATAGGCCTTGTTTTTATGCTAGGTCAACCTAATTTACCTTATATTATTTTTTGCCTTCCTTATTTACTGATCAAATTTATTATCTTTCCTTGTTAGCATTTTGTTCATTTCTCTCTAGTCATAATGAAGTCTCCTATCATAATTTTCTTGGATAACTTAAATCCATTTAGATATTATATGAGATGTTCATTTCTCCCTCTTTTTTCTTCCTAAAATCACCATCACTCTTTGGGAACCTCTTCCTCTCCTTCATCCATCACTTGCAATATGGTGTAAATCACACCTCAAGATAAAGTTGATGGGCCTAATATTTTATATACTTACCAAGATACTTCTTATCTTCAAAATATTCAAACTAATGTGGGAGTAACTGACACAAATTTGATCAATAATCCCACTTAATCCATCTTATAACAACCCTCCCCCTAATACCAATTCAAGGAATGCTCCTACTAACACCAACCCACCTCCTGACACAACTCAACTTATTGCCCAAGTTATTCAACAAATGAACATAATGCAAAACTCTAACACCAATCAAATGATGGAAATTTAACAACATTTGATTAATATGGTTAATCAACCTCCAAATATTCATCCTCAAGCTAATCCCAATTACATTCCTCCACCTCTTAGAGATGCCTTGATAATATTATTCATCAACCCATAATGAATAACAATATGCTTCAAACTATTCAAAATGAGCCTTTATTCCCCTTTATTATATCCATTGATATTGGTAACATATCTCCAACTATCAAATATGATGGGACTAAAGACCCTGCCTCATTTATTAAAGCCTTTAGCAACATTTACAAAGAGTGGATCCAAGCTAATACCTTCACCACAACTAAACTCTTAGTCAAAACATTCATTGTTGATGTATTACAATGGTACAACCAATTACCCCAACATTCTATCCAAATTGAAGATTTAGTCAATCCCTTAGTTAAAGAGTTTTGACATAATGATCTTCCCAATAATTGTCTTAGCCACTTCATTAATGCTAAGCAATCTCCCACTAAATCAACTCATGACTTTATCAAAATATGGAAATCATTCACCCATAAAGTTAATCATAACATGATTGATGATAACTTATTTAAACTCTTTATCATTTCTTTGACTCCTCTTCAATACAAGGTTTAAACCTTTACTCCCCAAACACTTAATGAAGCTCTTGGACAAGCTAAATGTCAATAATTTCTCATGAACCAATTCAAACCTAATCCTAAACTTTTAAAAGGATATTTTCAAACATCTAGCAATGTTATCACTACTAATACTCTGCAAACCAAACTAGGAGTTGTCAAGACTAATAGTCCTTCACCTTCTAACACACCTCTCTCGATTCAACAAATGAAACAATTTCTACCACCCTATAAACCTTTCATTTATCCTAAAAATCTTCTCAAGTGGTATGACCCTAATCCATTTTGTTGGTTCCATGCTGGCATTGGTCATTCCCATCAATATTTTAAAGGGATCACTAAACTTTTTGTTTCCTCTATGATTGGTGATTCATTTAATCATGAAGCCAAGATCAACCTTCATCATAAAGAATATGCCACTACTTCTCAAAAATGATAGGTTTCTAAAGCTTCTACCTCAAATAAACAAAAATATTTTTTAAACAATCAACTAAATACCAAGGATATTACACCATTGATGCCAATTATGACCAATATTATAACAATTCTCAATATTTTAACACTATTAAGGTCAATTATCATCATAAGCCAGCTCACAAAGATCTTATTATCAAACCTAAAAAGTCATCTTTAGAAGAACAACTTTTCAAAGATACTACAACTACTAATCTAGATTTAGAAACTCATGAGGAACCACTTCCTCCTTTTGAACATCCAACCACATATATTCTTTCAAAATCCATTTTATCTCCTAAAACTCATGTTGGTTATTCTAAATCTCATTGGAACTTTCTTGAAGAACTCAACTTTATGCCTTGTAACATCCAACTTATGGAGTTGGTTCATACTTCTCCTTATCATCACAAGTTATTTATGCAACAACTCCAAGAAATTGAAGATCCATCCTCTATAGATGAAGAACCACCTTCTATCGATTCTAAACCTACCAACATCAATACCATGGAAACTATGTGTCCTTATTCCAAGCCTTCCTTTGAATTTCTTAAAGAGGACATGATCAATGATGAAATTCTTTTTTGTGCTAATGATCCACCACTCTTTACTAAAATAGCCATTAATACTACCCTTATTTGTAAATTTCTAGTTGATGAAGGCTCTAGTATTAATTTGACATCTTTGTGGCTTATCTAAAAACTTGGTTATAACAAGGATCATCTCAAAAAAAACCCATCTTACTTGTCATTATTATGATAAAACTAATCAAAATCCACTTGAGTGTATTTGGCTTCCATTAACCATCAAACCTAAGACTGTTTGAACTAAGTTTATGGTCCTTGATTTACCATTATCTTATAATATTCTCTTTGTTCACCCATGGACCCATCGAATGAGGTCCATTGCTTCTTATGATATCCAATGCATTAAATTTTTACATAATGGAAAATGGTATAAACATGAGGCTAATCCCAATCTATGGAGCATTCAAATTCCTAATCCTAAATCTTAGTATCATATTCTTATAATTCTTAATAACAATAGTACTCATTTACCCAAGTTCATCAACATGAATCCTGATTTATAAGTTACTCTTGTAGATTTTGATGATGATGAACCCAATGATTTGCAATAATACCAAGCTACCTCCCTACATTTTGTAATGGCTTCTTCCTCTACTACTCAGGGACCATACTATTCATCTTATTGATGAGATTACTGATTTTCCCTCTCCATGCAATGCTTAGGAGCCTTCTTTACCTAAAGATGTTTTCATTTTTAATGATTTTAGAGTGGCCAAATTATTTCAAGATCCTCTCATCATGTCTCCTCATACATTTAGTAATATTGGGATTTCACCTTCTAAAACTCCCCTTTACTCTCAATCATGTACGATTTCTCCAACATATGATGATAATTACATAATGGCCCAAGATCAATATCAAGACTTGGATGTCCAGCATTATCATAAAACCTTAGCTCAAATTCATGATTTTAATCAAGATATCCATACCATTTCTATGGATCATGATCTAGATCCTAAAGGTTATGTGCCTCCTATAAATTCTCATCTTATTGATACTCCTTGGGTGGTAAAGCAATGTATACCTCCTAAATCTCCATATATTTCAAAATCTCCTTTACCACCTATCGATCTAATCATTGCATTTGATTCTTCCTTTATCACCAAACCCATTGATACTCCAATCCCTTTTGATCTATCTCCCTCTCCTACTCTTGATATTAAACATGATGCCAAGGCAACTAATGTCCATCACATACATTCTGAGTATGATATCCATGGTAATCAAATTCTTGATCTTGAAGTAGATGTTGAGTATTATGGTCCTCTTCCCACCTTGCCTAGTGATGAAGCTATTCTTGAAATACATCATGCTCGAGAACCTCAACTTCCTTGGAAACATCATAAACTTGGTAATTTTAAAACCAAAATCCCTTATTTTAACAACTTCATTGCTAGCATTGATCCCAAAGTTAATATAATATCTTCTTTGCCTAATACACCATACCATTTTCAAGATGGCAATGCCATGCTTATCAAAAAACTACTCGTATTGAATATGGTACTCCATCTTGTCCTCAACCAATTACTATCTATCATGAACTCTCACCTACTAAACATGATAATTCCATCTTATTCTTTGATAATTATCATGACGTTTTTGCTTGGTCCTATGAGGACATGCCTGGTATTGACCCTAGCATTGTGGTGCATAATATCATTACTTATCCTTATGATAAACATGTGTATCAAAATTAAAGGAAATTTAAACCTAATATTTTCACCTTATGTCATAAGGAAATCATCAAATTACTCGATGTTAAATTTATCAAACTAGTGTATTACTCCAAATGGGTTTCTAACATTGTTCTCATTAAAAAAAAGGTCACTATGGTCATTCACATTTGTATTGATTTCTACAATCTTAATCTCACTTATTCCAAAGATAACTTCCCTTTACCTTTGATAGATGCCATCATTTATTCCACAGCTAGTTACAAAATTTTATCTCTTATGGATTTCTTTTCAGGTTATAATTAAATTCACATTGCCCCTGAGGACCAACATAAGACCACTTTCACCATAGAATAGCGCACCTATTACTATGTCAAAATGCCCTTTAATCTCAAAAACGTTTAAGCCACTTAAAAATGATCAATGACTCACATATTTCATGATATTATCCAAAAAATTATTGAAACCTATGTGGATGACCTCATTACTAAATCCAAAAGTTATACAACTCATATATCAAATCTTGCTATCATTTTTAATCACCTTCTTAAATACTGGGTTAGACTCAATCCTTACAAATATGTCTTTGGTATCACATCTGGAAAAAAATTAGTATTCTTAGTCTCTCTCCATGACATTAATTTTTACCTCGCTAAGATTAGTGCTATCATCAACATGCCCATTCCTCATTCCATTTTATACATTCACACATACTGAGGCAAACTTAGGGCAATCATATGCTTCATCCTCAAAATGGCTTATCGCATTTATGTTGTCAATTCTCTTCTCAAGAAAATTACTACTTTAGAATGGATAGACCCTGTCAAAAAACTTTTGATAACATGAAAGAGTTATTACTTTACCTACCTACACATCATCCTCTTTCTAATGATCAACCATTGATCCTATATACTTCTTTCACACCCATATTAGTTGGGAAATGTTTTCCCAACAAGATGATATTAGAAGAGAATATTCCATTTATTACATTAGTTGAGGCCTCATCAATTATGAGACACATTATATGAAAGTTGAATGTGATTGTCTCACTATCTATTTCATAATTGAAAAGCTTCACCATTACATGCTTTACCAGACTACTTATGTCATCATTTATTTTGATCTCCTTCATCACTTCTTCTCTAAATCCTTTCTTCCCAGAGATAGAATTGACAAATGGATGGTCCTCCTTATGTAATTTGATATTCACATCATCACTCAGAAATTTGGTAAAGGGCAAGTCATAGCTGATTAACTTATCATAGCTCCTATACTAGCTACTTATCCCCTTTGAGATAGTCTTCTAGATGATAACATTCTCTATATTAAAGGTATTAATCAAGATATTTCTATCAAAGATTATTTTTATAAATTTATTTATGATCTTGAAGCAAATAATCTTGATGAATCCTCCATCCCCTCCAATACTACTAAACCTAAAGTAGTCATCGAAGAGCTTACTAAAATTAATGTTGACTTATATGAGGATACTTGGACCCTCCACTTTGATGGTGTTAAAAGCCTTCAATGAGTTGGGGTAGGTTGTATTCTTAAAATTCCTCTTGGAAAGAACATTCCTTAAGCTTTTCATTTCATAATTGATGTCACCAACAATATAGTCAAATACAAAGCTCTAAGCTTAGGCATGAGAGTTGCCCTTGACTTAGACATTCAATACCTACATGCTTTAGGTGACTCTTATCTTATTTACCACTAAGTCAATGGTGATTATCAATTAAAAAGTGAGAATTTAATTACCTATCATCAAATTTTAACCATTCTTTCTAAGGACTTCATCGCTTTCACTATTTATCCTGTTCCTAGAGATCAAAATTCCATTGATGATTCCCTCAATTCTTCAGCTTCTCTCTTTCATCCCCACCAATTTCTTTCCAATCCTAATTTTCTTATATAAATAATAAAATCTCCATATTCAAATCAACCACTAGATTTACTTATCTACCACATCAAGGTTGTCACCATTCAAAAAATTCTATGGTATAAAGACATCATTCAATTCTTGGAACATCAAACTTATCCTCCTCACTTAGACTCTCATGAAAAGACATGTATTCATAAACAAGATTTTAAGTATGTGTTTTGACATAAAATCCCTTATTATCACAATGCTAAAGTTACCTTGTTTTGTTGTGTTATGCAAGAAGACATCCCTCCTCTTATTGAATAAGCACATGGGGGCATTTATGGTGGCCACTATAGCATACATGCTACAACCCATAAATGCCTACATATGGGTTAATTTTGGCCTACTCTTGAAAATGATGTGATCAAATTTGCTAAAAAATATACTCCTTTTCAACTTCATGATGATATAATTCATTCACCTTCAGTTGAACTTCAAATTATCAAATCTTCTTGGCCATTTTCCACATGGGGATTCGATCTCATTGACAAATTACCTCACTCCCAAGATGGGCATGTTTTTATCATCACCACTACTGAATATTTTACCAAATGGGTTGAATCCATGCCCCTTGTTAATGTCACTAGTCCTATAATTTCTAATTTTATTCTTAATCAAATCATTTACCACTTTGGTGTTTTCCATACTATCATTTCAGATAATGGTGGTAATTTTAAAAATAAACATGTTAAATAACTTAGTGTTTAATTCAAGATCAATCATAAATTTTCCATGCCTTATCATCTGAAATGAAATGGTCAAGCTGAGGCCACTAATAAAATTCTCAAAAAAAATCTCCAAAAGACAATTCATGAAATCTGTATGAATTGACACCGTCATCTTTACCCTATTCTTTGGGCCTATCAGACTAACATACATACTACTACTGGGGAAATTCCTTTCTCTCTAGTCTATGGTTCTAAATTAGTTCTTCCTTTAGAATTTGAGCTTCCCTCTCTCTGTATATCTCTTCATGGTATCATTCAAAATGAATAATTACATGAAACTTGCCTTCATGCCCTTGATCTCCTTGATGAACATTGTCTTTCTACTTTACAACATAACTACCAATACAAGGCTCATATTACAAACAACATAAAAAAAGTGTTAAAATATGCATATTTAATGTTGGTTATCTTGTTCTTAAATTAGAATACACTCATTATAAAAAAGGTAAATACACCCAAAAATGGTGGGGTCCATATTTAGTCAGAAATATTCTTGGTCCAAGTACCTACTACCTTCAAACCAATGAAGGCCATGTTTTCAAAGAGTCTATTAATGCACAATTCCTTAAGAAGTATTTTGCCTATATCATTTTCTTCTTTTCATTCTTTATATCTACATCTATCTAACACTTTTTGTAGGTTACTTACATGGGTATCTCCCTTTGTAGCAGTTCTGTCTCATTAAAAACATTTAGTCCTTGTTCAATTTTTTGGTGTCCCTTTTCTCTCATGAGTTATATTTTAAAACCCTAGATAGGACCCAGTCTTCCTCATGATGTACCATAGTCTTCTTTCTTTTCACTCTTTTTACACACTTTTTACATCCCTTGGATTTCTATTTTGTGAGTTGTAATGTAAGACCATGGACAGGACCTAGCCTTCCTCACAAAATACCATATTTTATCTTATCTCATTTATTTTTACATGATTTTTTCTACCCTTGTGGGTTTCTCTTTTATGATTTGCAGTGTAAGACCATGGAGAGGAACTAGCTTTCCTAAAAAAATTACCATCCTATCATTCCTTTTCTAAATTTTTTTCAAATCTTTGTTCTCAACTTTAGCTTTTACTTATTTTGTTAGATGAAATTACACAACAATTTATGTTAGCATGTTTTCCTCCACTTCCCTTATTCTTATGATAAGGAATCACAATATTTAGTCATTGTATCCCTTTTCACCCTTTGTCAAATTTTTTATAATTTGAAGTAATTCAAATTGTTTCATGTGTCCTTCCTCTTGATTTCCTTTCCTTTCGATAAAAAAAGGTCGAAGTCAAGATAGCACTTCTATTTTACATATATTTATGAGACTCTTCGACCCCATGCTCTTTGAAGTTCTCTCTCTTAAAAACCAAGTCCCAAGTATTCAAATAAGAGTCATCTTTAGTACCCATGTTTGGTTTTCCAAATCCGTATGGAGGAGGAATAGAAAAACCCATCAAGAAATTTAAAGAGCCAAATCATTTAAAAAAGGAAATGATACAAAAGGTAAAAACATTTCAAAATTATTAAAAGTCAAATCATACTAAAAGAAATGATTCAAAGCACATCTCCTTATTCTATTCAAAGATCACACTCCACAGTTGGCCTCACAATACAGCCAAGGTCTATTTGGGTGCGGTAGGCCAGTAGATAAAAAAAGGAGAATAAAAAAATATTTTGGTGCTACTTACTTTCTCACATAAGTACCCAATCTTCGTAGTAGACCAATGACTCTATAAGGAGTCTTGAGTAATGGGGAACACATTATAAGAAGGTAGGTCCATTTTAATTTTCATACATATTACCTTCATGGGATGATCTATATACTTAATTTTTTAACTTAACACTTATGTGGCTAAGAGTAGTTCTTCAGAGTCCTTAAGGTTTAAATTCCTCTTATTTTAAAAAACTTAATTTGAGTGTCTTGACTTCAATGAAGAGTTCCTCTACCTTGGTTTTTCCTTCATTCTCCCCTCCACCTATTTCATGTCCCCCCTTGACTAGGATGTGTGATTCTAAATCTATTTCCCTTCTTCTATATTCCTTTCTTCTTCACCTCTTAAAAATATGTTAGCACTACTTTGTTTCAATTTTATCTATCCTTAAAGTGAAATGACATGTTTGATTAATTAGGGATTACTTTATTTATACCATAGAATTATATTACTAGACTTATTTTACATTACTTTTACCATTTATCATTATTGTGATACCCTTCTATCATGGACACTTGATTACATACCCTTTTTCCATTGTTAAGTGAGGTTGGATTGTTACTTCTCACTCATCAATGTTGTTTTCCATTTTTATGCACCTTTTTCCATTATTGAGTAAGATAAGTATTGTTACTGCTTACTCATAAATGTTGTTTTACCATTTTTTTTCTTTACATTGATATTTTGATTACCATCCTTTTTGACATGTATTCTTGGTTTGACTTGGTGAGTTTTCCTTTCTTACTTGAGGTTTAATTTTTTGATTTTTTCGGTCTTTAGTAGCCTTGGCTTTTCAGTTACCCAATTTATTCTTCTATTTTAATTGGGTCATTTGGTCTAACATAACAATTGTCACCCTAGCTTACCAAATTCTAAAGTACATTCCATCCACATTGCACTAGTTATCTTGACTTTCTTATGTTTTTTTAATTTTTTCTATTTAGTTTTGTATTCTTTGGTTTTTTAAAAGCAGTCTCTATGCCATACATAATCAAAACTAAAAACACAAGAGACAACCATCCAATGATAAAGGTAATTTAAGGTATGCATAACATTTGCTTTTTAGTTATTTCCTTTTTTGTCATTTACTTTCAGTTATTTTATGCTTTAAAATATTTCAACTTTTTTTAGCATCAGTGTTATGTGTTATTATGTACTTTATTGAAGCACCATCCCCTACTTCACCTTAGTGACACATGATGAGCTTCGAGTGCGGCATATGTATGCACATAATATTTTCAAATTTTATCAAATACTAATGATTTGCATCTTGTAGGAACCCATCAAGACTCAATATTTCTAAGTGCATGCCTTAAGGGGTGCATCAGAAAAGGGTTGGGTAGACCATTGGTGCTTCACAGGATTATTGTCCCTTATTTCCACATTATTACCAATCCAACCAGCTCTTAAAACCATTCCTTAAGATATTAATCCCTTAAAAACTCCTCAAATATCTTCCCACTTTCAATCCCTCCTTTCCTCACCTTAATTCCCTTTTGTTAGTTGGATATGCTAGGTTGACTGTGTTGACCTTGTATAGTTTTAGGATATTTTCACTTAGGAACTAGTTTGGCCTTTGGCTGACCTAGTGAATATTTATCCAAAATTGTGCTAGGTCGACTGGGTTGACCCTATTAGTTAGGATTTTAGAAAGGGTCAAGGGTCAAATCCACTTATAAATAAAAGATCATTTTGTCATTATTTCAATATGTAATCAAGAGTTATTATTCACTCATGCTTCTTTACAATCTATTCTTCCACCATTATACTTGAGGAGTCTTAGCTTAGGGTTTATACTTGGATAGTCTAGTCTTGTGGATAAATATTACATGCTTTGAAATTTCTTAGTGATACTTACAAACCACAAAAACCTCTTGTGAATCCCCTTTAGCCAAGGGATAGATTGAGTCTCGATGGGTTCACATTCAAGTAAATATTTTTTAAATTTACTCCTCTTTAGTACATAGAAGTATCATAAGTATTAGCTTCAACTAATATTACTCTTCATATTCCATGTATTAGGGTCTTACTCATACTTATATTAATTGAGATTGTATTATACATGTTTTGATTGTTTACTAATGCCCCACTTTGTGCCACAAGATTTGGTTAGCACTAGATTAGATTTACTTGTTAGTTTAGGTGACATATCAAAACCTAGGACCCCGTTAGGGTTATTTCATGATTATGTTAGACTGGAGTATTTAGAACCCTCCTTATCATGGTGTATATTTATAAATGATCCCCTAATTTAGTTTATCAAATCTTGATATTGGTCATGCTCCTGCATAACAAATGTATTCTCAATCAAAATTGTAGGTAAGGGACTTAAGGTGAGGAAAAAAGGGATGAAAAGTGGGAAAGAATGGAGAAGTGTTCAAAGGAGTAATAACTTGTGGAATGGTTTATGATCTGGTTGGATTGGTAATAATGTGCTAATAAGGGACAAAAATTTTGCAAATCACCTATGGTCTGCCCACCCCTTTCTTGGTGTACCCCTTAAGGTGTACACTCAGAGAGATTGAGTATTGATGGGTTCCTGAAAGATGTAAAGCATCAATATTTGATCAAAGTTAAAAATATTATGTGTATACATAGTACCCCCTACAAAGCCAAACAAGGTTATATACATAGAGAAAAAATAGAGAGAGAGGTGGCATCGAAGAGAGTCCTTGACAAGTGCCATTGTTCTAAAACTAGTACAAAAAAGAAGATAAAGGTGGGAAATATTCCATAAGACTCTTCACCATAATTTTACACTTGATTTCATGATGATATTATAGATTTGGCATAGGCTAACACCTCACTTCTTCACTTGAAATTGATCCTTCTTATTTGGGAGTTGCAAACCACTTGAAATTATCTTAGAAGTATTTGAGACCTCCAAACTAACATGAAATATATGTGTTAGGACTATTTGATTCATCATGCACGTCTTTAATTCATGTTTCACTTTTACACATGTCACTCACACTCTTTTTGCATCTCATGAAGATTCCTCTTCATTGGTCATATAGGCCTATTAGCTAACTAAGCCTAGTTGTTTGATGTTTTCTATTTAGATAGAAATAAGTCCTCCATGAGAACTTGTAGAAAGGTTGATTGACCTATTTTATATCTTGAAAACCATGTTGTTATAAGACCCATGGCCTTTAATTTATTTAACACTACTACTCTATCTCTCCTAGGTGACTATATCACCTTTTCACAAGCATTTATTCATTGTCTATGGAAATTGGACTGTATGAGTACTTTAAAAATAAAAATAATGGATTTTAAGGTGTGAGAAGATATAGGTATCTCCACACCAACCTCTCCAATGGTATTCATTAGCTCATGTCTTCAAAAACCCTATTTTGAGCCCAAAACCTTACAAAAACATAACATTAAATGCATATATATAGGTACAAGTATAGGAAAATATCATAGTGGGGATCTTCTTGGAGTGAGTAATGATGTTAAAAAAAATTAAGGGTAATTAAATTCATTAAGATGCATATATTTCACCTTTTTTCCCATCAATCTCTTAAAAGGGTTTTAGGAGGGTTTATACATGCTTGGGTTCTTAACGATAGTTCCTAAAGGTTAGGGCCTTAACCTCTAAACTAATGCCAATATATTTTAGTGGAAAAGGTTACCCAACTATCACTAAGATATTGAGGTCCCATGCACCTTGTTCTTACAATTCTAAAAAAATCTTTGAGGCTTTTGGGTGGCTAGTAGGCATTTTGTGCACCTTAGGGAGAGTTTTAGATTAAAATGGATAGTTTGGATCCTTCCTCTTCAAAATAGTATATAAATCATATCTATCACTCCCTTGAAAAAACTATGAAGTTTTTTTCAAGTCCTCTTCAATATGTTCACATCATTTAGGCTAAGGTTTCCAATGGTAGGGTTTAAGCATGGTATTAGGCCTAAAGACCTAATTGCTATATTTTTGCATTTTGACACTAATGAATACATTTTATTCAATTTTTAAATTATGTATACATTATTCACACCTCCCCTTACATGTTTTATCATTTATATTTCTTTATATATCCATTTGAATTCATGGTTGCCCTAGGTGCAGTCTACTTGGCAAAGCTTGCCATGACTATTATAGGTAACTATCTAAAACTTGGTGCTCTTGTAGATGTCTAGAGCCACTTGGGATGTTTTTTCCCATCCCTATATTTGATCACTAAATTATTTAAATACTTTGAATAGTTTTAAGGGTCTATATTCTTCATGCTTGTAATCTTTAGGTCTTGAATGTAGACTTGTGGGTCTACATTAAGTTGTATATTTTGCTAGTATCTCCTCTTAAAAGACCACTTAGGTCTTAGTTCCCATTTATCAATATGTCTAATGCTCACTCTAAGGTCCTTTATAATTTCCTTTTTTTCTACTGGATATTTTCCTACCATGTGAGAAACCTGAAACCTACTTCACCAATGCACATGAGGGTCACCTTCCACTGGACTTTACTATTGCTCATCAAACTTATTTATAGCACTATAAGACCTTGAAAGTGATTAAGTGAAGGTCATGTGATATTTTATTAGTATTATTAAATATCACACACCTTCAGACCTAATGGTGCAGTCAATTTTCTTCTTAAAACCCCCAAAATGTCTCTAAACACCTGTCTTTGCATGTACAATACTCTTTTGTCTTCATGATTATATTGCATTAGGGAAGGGCTCTCTTGATATGGTTTTGGTTTTCCTTGAGGTTATAAAAATTATATAGGATTTAATTATTATCTCTCTAGACTTTGAAACCTTCTTGAACTTTCACTACTTAGGCCTCATGCTCAAACCTTCCCTTTTCTAGCTTGTTTCCTCTGAATAAGCCTGCAACCATGAAATGCCCTACATGAAGAAAGGTGGGTTTAAGTTTGATATCTTAGAGGTTTTTGTAACCCTTTTATGACCTTTTAATAATCTTTATATATTAACCTTGAGGCTCACCAAGCTACCCTGAGTGTTTCTTTCCTATAAAAGCACAAAACTCTGATTGTTCACATGTTTGGCATTTACGACATTTTATCCTTTCACTATTGACCTAGGAAATTTGGTCTCAAATATTATATGGGTATTAAATATGGATGATAATATATGATGAGGTCCTCAATACCCTTATTTTCCTTCATCATAACCCTCTATGTATAAATGTTGACCTACAAGTCTATAGACATGTATGATAACAAAACCTCTTTCTGACTAGAAACTAGATAGAGAACACAAAAACCCATGATTTTTAGGTTATTTCACTTGAAAAATCACTTTGAGGGTATCTTGGATGCTTTTTAAGATAGTGCATTTTCTTCAAGGAACTTAAGAAATGAATATGTATCCATATTTGATCAAGGTCTCTCTATTATGACTGCATTTTCAATTAACTCAACTATACATACATAGTTCTCTATCCTCTTTATAGTTAATTCATATAATTATGATTTAAATGGTATAAATAATATTTATAATCTTGCATAAATTGCTAAACATCTCATTTTATCCATTTTAAGCACCCAAAACACCTCACAATCTTCACAAAACTAATCGATCTTGTGAAAACATTAAAAATGATGTTGATTTGATGATTTGGGAGGGTGTGAGGAGGATAATAGGAGTATTAAAAGTTTTATTATAATTCAATATATCTCTCTTGGAGTGATTATATGATCAATTTACCAAGACATCTACTTGTATCCTTCTTTCAAACCTGTAACTTAACTCATATCTAGTTTTTTATCTTTCTCAACTATTCACACATGCCAAACTTGGAAGAGATAGGTGTGATAAGGACGTGTATATTTTAAGCTTCCTCTAAAATATTTAATTTGACACATTTATCTTGCACGTGCACTTGAAATTCCCAAAATTGACCCTTGAGAGTTTTGCTAGGGTTTAAGACCTCCTCATGATCTTAGTGATTATTCATAAAGGAGGGTTCACTGATATGATAACTATGGACATGTATTTGAATGACATTAGGAACCCCTCCTCTAAGGTCACCACTTTCTCTTCTATATAGAATGAGCATATAAAACTACCCATTGTGAGTCTGCTAAGGGCTTGATGGAGATTCTAATGTAAATCTTATCTTCTTTGGATCTATGTAAGCTTGTTATTGATGAAATTGATATAAGGGAGGTGAAAAGACACCTCTACATGAATTTACTCCTGAATATGGATCCTTTTTGTCCATATAAGTGACCAAAACTACCTTATTTGGAATGATTCATCCTCTTTTGTATGTTGAACTACAAGAAGTCATGACACTAACCAATTCTTGACATTATGCATGTTAGAAATATCTTCTATAAGATTTATAAGTGTGATTTCATATATATTTCATCTTTTTTATATTTTATATTGACTTGAAAAGCTTTTACATATGTTACACTTAACCATATAAACATTTCCTTAAAGACTTCTAAAGTTTTATATTGACCTATGTGACATGCTTACAAGATATTTGATGGCCTTAAAGACTTATTTACTTTTGAACCATGCTTGATAACTAAACCACACAATATGACCTTGAATACAAATATAGACCTCATTTAAAGACTCAAAATGGTGACTTGGACATTCCCTACACCCTGTCAACAATGACCTCAATAAGAAGTAGCTAAGACAAGCAAAAATATAGTGAGAACAAGAAACCTTAATCTTTCCAAATAACTTAAGATATGCTAATTTACCTTAACATTTAAAAAACATAAAATATTATGTTTTAGACATATATATACCTCTAAATATCTTCTTCTCACTTAAGAATACTTTTTTGAAGAAATAATGCCTCATTTCATGACCCAAGACATGACTTCTCATGATGAATTTGCATACCACTCTAGTATACACTATGAAACCTTAACATATGCTAATCAAGACCTTCATTGAATAATAATACCATAATTAAACCTCATAAATCAATCATAAGACATCAAAAGACATGGGATGTATCTCAACAAAGTTAGGACACATGGCAAGACCAGTTATGAGCTAGACAAACACCTTCAAGTCTATCAACAAGGTTTAGTATGAGCTAAAGAGCAAGGTTTTTATGAACCTATCATATGGTAGACAAAATTTAGATAAAAATAACATTATATACTCAATGTTCTTGAGTGTTACCTATATATTCCAAATAGACCTCATATAGATGTCATTCTCCCAAACAAGGTAGGAATGTGATGAGGAAAAGATGATGAAATTGGGAATGTTAGTGGTTAAGCTAACCTTAAAAATACCATGAGATTGAGCGTTACTTACATAGTCCAAATAGACCTCAGTCCATTACAATTCTTATAAAAATGGATGTATATGATGAGGAATGATGAAGAGAAATATATGATTATCTGATTTGGTCAAAAAATGGATAAGATGATTGTATTCGAAACTAGATGATTTTATAAGGGGATGAACTACTGATTTAGTGAATCTCCACATGATTTTGTAACTTGATTTTTTTATTTTTCACATAAAAATATGTACCATGATATAAAACACCATGATGGCTTGTCCATAATGTGTGTAAATCTTGACCCCCAATCCAATAGATAAATGACAACAATGCATCATGATATGTAAACATCAAGGATACATTGTTGTCATATGTCAATGGATAGACTCAAGTAAAATCACATGAAAGTAAGTACCATGATATGGGAAAACCATAATGACCCTATTGGTACACATATGTAACCAAGTCAAGGAACAATAGGAAAATAAAATAATCAAACAAATAAACACACAAATTTAAAATAATAATAGAAAGCATCTTGTCATTAATCAAGTCAAAATCCATCTATAAAGGATTAATGAGACTCATAACTAGATTACACCCAAAATAAAATAGTTGATGAAGGATAAAATGAGTATTTTCTCCAAACATGGAAAATATGAGAATGAAACATCCCAATGATGAGTTTCATGCTTGATTCCCCCTAAACAAGGTGAAAGCTACAAACTAGGATTGGTTGAATGATTGTTTTAACTCACCCTAAGTAGGTAAGATTTGGGATGGACAAATCCCAATGGTATTTTAAATGATTTGATTAAATTTTTTGACCATATTTGAGGACAAGACAAAAAAAATCGTTTATGGATTTATATCTCTCCTAGAGATTTTTGGCCCTTTTGGATTTTTAGTATTTTTTTATTTTTCTATGTTTTTTTATTTTTTGGAGGTTTCTAATGTTTTTGGATTTTATGGATTATCTAATGGTTTTGGATTTTTTGGATGTTTCTGATGTTTTTGTATTTTTTGATTAATTGATGTTTTTGTAATTTTTAGAATAACTATATACAATGGCTCACTAGCAAAGGGAAGACCTATTCTAACATAAGCACATGAGAGGATGTAGGATGGCATGGATTTTGGATGATGATGGATTATTTTAGATGATGAGGGATGATTATTGAGAATGGATTAGGGATATCCAAGGACTATTTCACATGATAACCAAGTTTCCAATCGTTGAAGTGTCATTCAAATGACATTCCATGATGCTTCTCAAAAAAGGGCTCATAACATCTTTTAGTTCCTTATTAAGGCCAAAATGGGAAGAAAGGATGGGCATCATAGAATGAATAAAGATATGATTATAGGATGTTTAGGATGGATAAGAATGGTTGTAGAATGAGTATTTTTATGGCCAAGATGTCTTGAATGGGATGGACTTTGATGTAGATGGAACTTACCCTAATTTTTAAGGTACTTATAGATAAATAATTATTTACACATGATGTTAGAATCCTAGTTTTCATCATGGTACTTTCCCAAGGTGCCATAAATATGGTAGAGTAGCATCTCAACTCATTATATTATTGCAAGATGCATAATGTTGACCCTTTGATTTAAGTACATGCTCCAAATATGTCATTGTGACCTTCATTGATTTGTTGATTGGATTTTACCAATGAGGGTGAAGCAAAAGTTATTTTAGATGAAGGATGTTTTTTGATTGCCTAAAATATTTAGAGGGATGTGGGGATCATGATGAAAATGGATATTGGGACTGACAATCTCACATTCCATGGGAATGAGAGTATCTTCCTAATTTTGATTTTTGATTTTGGTCTTACAGTACCTCAAAGATGTTTTCACTCAAGGGCTTAGATTTTTTAAAAAAATTATTTTTATTTTGATTTTCCCATAGTGCCTCAAAACTGGGTTTCACTAGGGGACTTTTATTTTAGATTTATAGTATTTTGAATTTGATTTCCCTATAGTGATTCAAATAAGTTTTCACTAGGTGATGTATTTTTTGGATCTTGATTTGCTAGTTTGCACCCTAATGACTCAAACAAAATTTCACTAGGGAATGTTGATTTTTGACTTTGATGTTCCTATAGTGCCTTAAACAAGGTTTCACTATGAGATGCTAATTAAACTTTATGATCTTCTAGATAGATGTCAATAATTAATTTACCTTCGTTTGATTTCTATCAAAGAAATATGATGGTAAGTAATTTTGTTGGTCCAAATTGATATATGTTTGAGATTGAATGCCAAGATGGTTGATGGGGATGGACTTTGTTTTAAAGGATCAATGTAAGCATGGTACTCATAGGGACTATGAATGATTCCTATTTTAATTTTGGATGAGGCTTCCTTAAAAATGATCAAAGTATCACTAACAAATTTATGTTTATAAATTGATAGCATGTAGTCGATATCACAAGAACCTTTGTGTGTATGTACATGAATGGTTTTGATGATTCTTTTCTCATAAAGGCCAAAGCCTTTTCATTTTTTGATCATGTTTTGGAGGATTATGTTTGCTATAAGATATGGTTGTTCTTTGAAAATAACCCACAAGGTTGTAACCATGTTTGATTATTGTAGTTGATTCTTTATTTTATCCAAATCTGATAAATGGTGTTATAATAAAATGGTAAGAGGTTGATTTTGATTTGTTATTACTATTGGGATTATCCAAACATAAGTAAATTTGATGTTTTTGTCTATAATTACCATTTCCACTTGAGTCCTACAATGTTGGGTGATGGGATATTTGATATGTGAATAAATATGGGTTGATAGGCCAAGGATAGTATTGTAAAATATGAGATAATCAAAGATAAGTGGTTCATTGAAGATGGGTGGCTAGTCAAAAATAGGTTCACCAAAGATGGGTAATTGTCAAAATGATGGTTGGTTGAAGATTGACTCATCAGATATGGGTAGGTCAATAATGATTTGAGATTGGACAAAGATGGGTGATTCAACAAAAATATATTCATTCAAGATGGATTGGTAAAGGATAGAGTGATTGTATAGACATTTACGTAGAAGTGGGAGAATTTTATATTGATTTGGAAGGGGATCTTGGCATATCCCTAGTGGATGATTATCAAAATTGGATGTACCTAGTCCTTCAATAAATTATGATCCTTGTAGGGGCAATGATAAGACATGGCTATATTATTAGATTTGATGTGGCTCTAAGGTCAGATGGATGTTGTATAATAGATTATTTGAGTTTGTGACTTAGGGGAATTATATATTAGACTAGTGGATGAAATGACTAGAAGGGATATTATGTGAGATGCATGTTGTCTAATCTATAGGATTTGGTCAATCATTTCTTGATGTTTGGATGGTTATGCTTGAGCAAGATTGGGATTGTGAGATGTCATGGGTCTAAATGGCATTTGATGTATGATTGGTTGATGTTTAGAGTAATTCATATGATTTGATTAGCATTTTTGATTTGATGTGATTTTTGATTTGATTAATCTCAAATTAGATCTTGATTATTGATGGTGGACTTGATTTAGATGCAAGAAAAGATGGACATTGTGATTTTGTCATTCCCAACTAACAAGTGTACGAGATTAAATGGAAAGATAAGATTTGATTTTAAATGTGATTGACTTAGAATTTATGTGACTTGGTCAAAATTGACCTAATTTGACATTTTTATTATTAGACTTGGTCAAAATTGACCTAATTTGACTTGGTCAAAGTTGACTTGATTTTGGATAGTTGACTTGGAATTCATGAATTTAGAGATTTGAATTTCAATTAGCTTTTACTTTGATATAGGTTGAAATTTAACTTAGGATTTGGGTTAAATTTGACCTTTGACTTTGGACTTAGATTTGACTTTGATTTGGTTGTGTTGGTCAAAGTAAACTAGGATTGACTTTTGATGTTGACTATTGACTTTGCAAGTCACCTTGATCTCTCATCACTTCATAATGTATAAGTAGGACTTTTAGGCTAAAACCAAATTATTAAGATTTAGTATGCCTTCTATAGACCTCCTTACAAAAAATTAGGTATTTGATGATTAGTTAAGGGTGTTTTGTACTTTTGCATATTTTGATTAGGTCTAACAAGCATTCCAGTCCATAAAGTCATATTAGCCTTAACAAGGCCTATTTGATGATTGGAGGCATTTAGGGGTATTTATTAATGTAAAAATACATCAAAAGGTGACATAACATTTCCTTAGGTCATGAAGGGAGTGAAACATTCCAAAAGGTTTCATAAGAGTCATTTAGAGATTTGGAAACTCTTTCATAGACCCTTAAAGTTCGTATATATTGTTCAAGAGTGTCTTTGACTTAGTTTTCCCTCTTATTTATGCCTCCTTATGGACTTCTTCATATTTTAAGGTGGGAAATGCTCATTTAGACCATTACCAATCATATTTCACATCTTTAATATATTATTCAAGGTATTCAAGGTATTTTTCATTGTTTCTAAGGAATTTCAAGCATGTTTACAGGTTGTAATGAGGTTGTAATGAGGAAAATAGAGTTTAATGAGCATGTGTGTAGGTAAAATAAAGTCTAAAGATCCTATAAAGAGTCAAATAGAAGGAATTAGATTTTTATAAGGTCAAAAATGGTCCCAAATACCTTAAATTAATATTTTTAGGCCTTCAAAGTAACAAGTAGAGTTTTGTAGGCAATGTGAAAAGCCAAAATGAAAAGTTCAGGTGTGTTAGAGGTCTCCAGGATCCTGTTGAGGATCTCAATAATGAAATAAAGGTTGAGAAGGTTTGATATAATTATCCATGATTGTTTTAAATCCTTAAATAATAAACATGAGGTTTACAATCCATGAACAAGTTAAATACAAATGTTTATAGTGCTAGAAGCAAAAATCTAGTCTATGTTCTCTCATTGTTATCCTTATGCATGGTATAGAGAAATTTTTGGAGGACATTTGTAAATTATTAATGCATATCATGATGATTTCCATACTTTATGATAGGGTAAATATCATGTAGATACACCAAAAACCATGCATATAGTCTTAAAAATAACTAAAACCCTAAACTTATGACTTTACTTTTTAATAGTTTTTAAGGGTTGAGAAGCAAGAACTTATTACAGACCCCTCCTAAGTTCCTTCAAGAAAACCTATAGTAATGTAATATATAATCATAAATTATCATGATCATATTATTCTAATGAAAAAGTATAGAATGATATAAACTTGTCTAAAGGATCCAACATGTATGTAAATAAGTTTCATGATAAGACAATATTAGCACAATATTTTAGAGAATGATCCAATAGTACCCTCAAGTATGCATTATTTCCAAAGTTTTCATGATGAGTGTAAGGCCAAACAAAGGTTTTATGGTATCAATACCTTATAAAACAAGTCTACAGGTAAGCATACAAAGATCAAAACCTTCATGCAGACTATAGAAAAAGTTAGGAAGTCTTATGATGATATAATATCCTTCAATAAGGTTGTAGGTCTATAAGATATATAAATAAGAGTTTTGTGTAAATAAAAATTAGTTTCCATGTCTTTTATTTTTTATAAGGTTTTATGATAATATAAACCTAATAAAAAAAGTCTCCAACATTGTTTTCAATGTTTCCCAATGATGTAATGCTAAGAAGGGAGTTTCCAATGTGCAATACCTTAATATAGGTCTAAATATATAGGTTGTAAACCCTTTATTAATATCCAATAAATCCAAAATATAAAATATTAGATAGGTATGTAACAATTTTGCATAACCCTGTCAAGGATCATGAACAAGGAAGAAAGCTTGGAGAAATAAGAAACATGATTTCAAACCTTCTCAAATACAACACAAAGTGACATAACAAAGTTTTTAGGTTTCTAGGCATGTTTCAAATGTTTAAATACTAATACTAAGGATTTTAAATAGAATATGAGGTCATATACAATTATGAAATAAGATATAACAAGTTTCATAAACCAAAAACCTTCAGACAAGAATGTAGCAGACCTCTAAAGTGGGTTTTAGATCTCTCAAGACCAATCTATAGGTTTATAGGCATAATTATTTCAAGTTTTTTGATCTTATAATATGAATACAAGGGTTTAAGAGATAATCTAAATGTGAAAATAGAGGCCTACATTAGGGCTTTTTTAGGGTTTTGATGATGTAATATATTGGCAGGTTTTAGAACATGACATAGCATGTTCCATGGTGATATAATCTTATTAACAGGTTTGCAAAAAGTTTTTATAAGGGTTATTGATAATATAATGCTAAAACATGGGTTTTAAACAATGCATAACCTTCATATGGTTCTTAAAGTAGATAAATACAAGGTTCAAAAATATAATTCAAGTTTTTTAGAACATGATCAAGAAACTTGTATATTTTTTCATAGTTTGTAATGTTCAAGACCTTCATGCAAGTCTTAAGACAAATATTAAGGTTTCCATGAGTTATAGAACCTTCATACAATTTATAGGTAGATAAGATATTTTTCATAACTAAATACCTTAAAATAAGATCGTAACAGACCTCTAAACTAAGTTTTAGAGATCTCAAGATCTTACTAACAATTCTAAACAAAGTTTCAAGGCTTTCTTGATGTTTTAAGGGTAAGACAAAGTTTGAAAGACATTTTTTTCAATATTTTCATGAGTATAAAGGTTTGTACCAAGATTTTAAGCATGTTTAAAAGATTTTATGTTAGTGAGTAGAGATATTGCAATGTTCTCCATAATCATACAATAATGATGCAAGATTTTAGAACATCATTCAAGATACTAGTATGTCTTCAACATTATTTCAAAGGTTTCTAAGATCTTGTAAAGAGAAAAATAAGGTTTCATGACTTTAAGGCTTAGCTATCAGAGCAACCACATAATATAAAAGGCTTTCCATAATGGTATAATATTTTAGGGTTTATTGATAAGATAGAAAACAATGCCAAGGTTATTAAGACATCTTGCATGTCTGTACGATCAAAAGATGAAAATTATAGATTTCAACCATATACAATCATGAAAACACCTTAAACAGGTCTCTACAGACTAAAATAGGTATTCTTAAAACTATTA
This sequence comes from Torreya grandis, assembly GCA_037957365.1. Classification (NCBI taxonomy): domain Eukaryota; kingdom Viridiplantae; phylum Streptophyta; class Pinopsida; order Cupressales; family Taxaceae; genus Torreya; species Torreya grandis. The sequence goes on from JARHVA010000383.1 coordinate 2,161,216, forward strand.
ATGATCCAAATTTATTGAGGAACATATAAAAAACATGAAAATAACTATAGACATGCTTCTTAAGAAGTAAAACATTTTTAAATTTATTAGCATTGATGATAACATATGCAAAGGCTCTATATGGGTGAATTAGGCCTATTTTTATAAAGAGGATTTAGCAAGTTATCTAACCCAACCATGGATTACAATTTAAAATCAGCCACCTTATTTATAACTATGCATTCCTAAGAGTAATTGGTGAGTTCAAAGTTATTTAAGATAGGAAGACTAGGTCTATTTCGATAATATAGAAACATGGGCAAAGATTTTGACCAAATCCGTTATGGAAAAGCCTTCTCAAGGACACAATTATAGTGAATATAGGGTGGTTTACCCTTTACTAATCTAAGCATATAATTACGTCTACATGGAACAAGTCCAAAACATTGAAATTGCTTAATGATTTCAACTTTTTAGTATCTCCTCCTACACGTGCCTAAATTAATGAATGTAGTTGAGGAAGTTATTATATATCTTCTTCTCTCACTTAGTGTATTCCATATATGACTAAAAATAAATTTTAAAATATCCCTCTACTTTGGTGTAGCAAAATTCTGATCATTTGAAAATTGTAACACTAGCTTTAGCCATGAAATCAATAAAGAACTAAGATTACCTTTTTTTCAAATTTCTTACAATTTGTGTGTAATCTTTGGATATTTTACCTTTTCTTGTGGAAATATAATATTCCCTTTTATTTTTGTAAAATCCTCCTTACCTTCATGCATAAATTTATTGTTTTATAGGTTGTATGTTGTCTATCATCAGGTTTATGCAAAAATTAGCTATGGATTCTCAATATTTGATCCTTTTAAATGGTGATTTGTGATCCCTCCTAGTGTTATACTAGGCTTATTACCCTCATTTAAAATATTTATGTGAGATAGATGTGATTTTAAGATTGTGTATAAGAGTTAACAATTCTTAAAGGTTGTCTTGTGTTGTTTGAATCAAGTTTAAGAGTTATCTAAGCTTTTATGAATCACCACATTATGTTTTTAGTTCTCTCCTACTCCCTTTTCCATGATAAGAAGCTTAACAACAATTGTAAATAAGTATTTCTAGTAGTGTTTTTGGATTATAAATTAATATTACATCAGGTATACTTAGTTTAGGTAGGACATAGTCTTCTATAAAGGTTCATCCCAAGGAGGCAAGGTCCCACACCTTGGGGATGTTCCCATTCTTGCACTAAATTGAATAATGATCAATTAGGTGTAGGATTCATGTGACACTAATTTTTCTCATGCCTAATAGGACACTTAATTTCATTGAGTGAAGAGTTTTAGATAATAAATTTAGTCCTATTCTTGGTAAGTATTATATTTGAAGACATTCTAAAAGAACCTAGTGATTCCACAAGTTCCTAGTTTCAAATCAGTCCTATCATTTTATGCCAAGAGTGGAGACAAGGGATTATTCAAGAGGTAAGTATTTTAAATTTTATAAATTGAGTTTTTTTCCATCAAGAAGGAGAAATATAACATCTAGATCACCTCCTTTAATGTCCCAAGCCTCACCACTTACAAGCCCTAATCTACACCTCCTTTTGGTAGGTTTTTGAGCTAGGAGAAAGATTAGTTCCAATGCAATTCATGGCTCAATCAAGAAATCATATTTTTTACCTTCAATGGAGGTAGTCCTCTTGTCCTTGATAAAAGTGATGAAATTACAATAGTAGCCTTGAATAGTATACCTTACTTTACTGCTAAAAATACCACCACTCGTATAGAGTACATTAAAGACATTTCCAACATATGCTTAGTCCATAACATTATAGTAAACAATGTAGTTTTTAGACTCCTTGCCACTTCCATTAAAGGAAAGACACTTTGATAGTATAGGGGATTACAACCTAACTCAATACACAACTGGGATAAACTACGGTATAAGCTTTGTAAATAATTTGAGGATAAAAGTGATAATTTATACCTAATGGATTAGGTTCCCACTATCAAAAGAGATTCTCATGAAGTCATGGTAGACTTTAATTTCATGTTTCATAAGACTTGGGATAAGATTCCATCACTATTTAAGCCTTCTCCAATCACTAAATTTCTCCACTTTTTCAAATCTTTGAACAATGATGTGGTTTTTATGATTTAGTCCATGGGAGGAACCATCTTACCTGATGCTTATGAGATATATATAAGGACTTAAAATCACATAATCCAATTTGGTAATATAGCTCCTAGACCACCAATGCCTCTTTTTATTGAGCTTCCACCTAATCAGCCCACTTTGGCACTTCTTCCTAAATCAACCAATAAACCAACATAACATGTTACCCCTTAAAATGATTTACATGAGGTCAAAACCTTGTTACAATTTTTTTTAAATGAATTGGTAGCTTTGAAATGGTAATGTACTCAGCATAGTAGATCTTATAAGCCTTTTAATCAAGCATATCAACCTAATAGGTAACCTTATCAAGGTAATGCCCAAGGATAAGACCAAATAGATTATAATAGAAATTAAACACCAAAAAAATAAATGCTTCAAGATCTTTCAGTGCCATTTTTTCTATCCAAAACAACTTAGTTCAAGACTTTGAATGGTTACCCATGTAACTAGCCCCACAACCAAAATGCTTATCCAAATTGGGTTCTCATCCAAAATTTGATGGTTCAAAGTACATTAATACTTCAATAACAGTAAGTGAAATAGGATTAAAAATGTGAATAATCTCAACATGTGATAAGTGAGTCTACCTTATTGAATTAGAAAGAGAGTGATTTTTGTGATGTGAATCATAATGAAGTTGTTAACAAGGGAATCAATCTGGTTGCATACAACACAAGGTCCAAGAAGAGAGCAATGGAATGAAAAACATATTTCATGGTTGGTCAAACATCTAATTCTTAATAATTATAAGAGGTTACAAAAAAAGGTACAACTATAAATAAAGCTATTAGGATGTACATTTAGTCTAAAAATCAGACTCCATTGGGTCAACAATCAAAAGAAGATGTTGTTGCTACCAAATTCCAATCAAAGGTCAATCACATACCCTTCAGTCTATTAGAGTAAATGAAGAGAACAAATTTGAGAATGATTATGTTGGAATTAATCTCTATTCCATAGAAAAATTATATATTTAAAGAGACCTTGAACCATTTTTATCAAGTAAGAAAACTAGAAAAGGGTGTATCGCCTTGATCTCTCATCACTTCTTATGCTATAAGTATGACTTTTAGGCCAAAACCAATTAATTAAGAGTCAATATGTCTTGATTTATACCTCCTTACATAAAAAATAGGTATTTGATGATTAATTAGGGGTTTTTTATACTTCTTCATATTTCAATTAGGTCCAATTAGCATTCTAGTCCATAAAGACATTAGCATTGACAAGGCCTATTTGATGATTAGAGGAAGTTAGGGGTGTTTCTCAATGTAAAAAATAATAAAAAGGTCTCACATAATTTCCTTAGGTCATGAAGGGGGTGAAACATTCTAAAAGGTTTCATAAGAGTCATTTATAGATTGGAAAACTCCCTCATAAACCCCTAAAGTTTGTACATATTATTTAATAGAGTATTTGACTTAGTTTTCTCTCTTATTTTTGCCTCCTTATGGATGATTCATCTTCCAAAATGTAAAAAAATCATTCAAACCATGACCAATCCTATCTACATATATAATCTCTTATCCAAGGTAGTCAAGGTAATCCTCATTACTGCTAAGGAATTCCAATCGTGTTTACTAGGTTTCCATGAGGATGTAATGAGGAAAACATAGTTTTATGAGCATGTCTACAGGTAAAATAAAGTTTGAAGAGCCTATAAAGAGTCAAATATCATGAAGTAGAGTTTTGAAAGGTAAAAAGTGGTCCTAAAGACCATAAATTAATATATGCAGGCCTTTAAGGGAATAAGCAAAGTTTTATAGGCTGTGTGAAAAGATAAAAATGAAAATTTTTAGGTCTTTTAGAGGTCTACAGGCTCCTATTGAGGAATTCAAGCATGAAATAAATGTTGATAAGGTTAAATAAAAACATCCATGATTGGATGAAATAATTCAAGAGGAGACATGAAATATGCAATCCATGATCAAGTTAAATACAAATCTTTATAGGGATACAAGAAAAAAACCAATTTACATTCTCTCATTGTTCTCTTTATGAATCTTATGGAGAAAGTTTTGGATGACTTTTGGAAAGTCTTAATTCACCTATTTCACTATTTTTTCATGTTTTTTTTCCTTTAGAAGAGAGTAAAACTTAAATAAGGGTAAGGTAAGAAGAACCTAGATGTAGTGCACTCTCTTTCAGGATGGGGAGGAAGGCAACTATCTAGATAAAGTCTAGTTGGGTGGGTTTTTATAATCCCATATAGATCAATAAACACTCCCTCAATGGCCTACTATATCTCTCAACCAATGGGAGAGAAGCTTATTTCAGTCATATGGGGAACCTGGCCTAATTGTTGATTCTTGACTCAGTAATCCATTCAATTATAGGTATTCCTCTTAGGCTCAGGAGGATGACCTGTAGATAAGAAAATAACTATAAAAGGGTGGATTGGTAAGATATATGGGTGTATTTCCTATCATGAGCTATATCCAAGAATCATTAGACTTCCTTGAAGGCTGTCAATCCACTCTTTAAGACAATTAAATTTTGATAAATGGAAATAGGTGGTTGCATGAAATAATAGAAAATACTGAAACTTATCCAAGAGATTCTTTGAAGAGAAACAATTGATTTTAAATAAATTAGTAATAACTTACAAAAAAAACTAATGCTAAAATGTTCAAACCTATTTTATAAATTCAAAAACTATAATTTGGGTGAAGGCTGGGTGAAGGCAGATAGGTGAGACTTGCTTATTGTTTTGGGCAAAATAAAATACATAGTGATCGATGTTGGTCACTGCGCAACTAGTGTTAGTTAAGGACAACTATCATTAGTTGAAGGTTAACCAATGTCGATCAGAAATGATTAGTGTTGGTCACTGTATGTTCTAATTTCTTTAAAAATGGATATTGGGTTGGTTGCTAGAGGGTCTATATGAGTTTTTTCTATATTAGGGAATGGTCATGAATATAAAATGGATTTTTAGAAGTGTTAAACTTAGGAGTTGGGTGGTCAGGTGATTTGGAATGGTTTTTAGGTGATTTGGAGGGAGGTGAAGTGCTTGGGGATACAAAACTCCAACACAAAGGGGAATATATGAGAAATGAGAAAATGGGTACAAGTAATGAAATAAATGAATCTAATAATAGATCTTGATGTAAGTATAAATACTTAAATTTTTAAGTTATTGGCTTAATTGAATGTTGAGGTTGAGTGCAAGCTATGTGAGATCCTAAAGCAATATAGGCAAAGTAATATTACTTTGACTCTTTATGATGAGTTACTAAAGAACTTGAATGTCTCTCATTTGGTTTTTGGTTCACTTGGGAGATTTGATTCACTTGAAAGTCTGAGTTTTTCATGCAAAACATAGACTCAACCTCTCTGAGGCAAGGCTTTAGGGTTATATTAAGTAACCATCATCGATCCTAGTCAACCAACATTAGTTAGGGAGAATAAGTCCAAATTTTCCAAAAATAGGCATTTGCACTTATGATTGGTTGTTAAAAATGATGAAAATGGTTTGATAGTAATAAAGGATGCATTGGGATGCATGAGGAATAAGTCTCGGGGGTTAGGGCATTAAATGCCTAGGTGGAATTTAGTCATAAGTCTAGGTATCAATCAATTAGCCTTGGGTTTGGGTAAGGAGGTGTAATTAGGACTTTTTAATTAATTAACTTAATTAAATTAACCAAATATTGGTTTAATAGGTGTGTTAAAGTATTTTAATATTAATGTTAACCCAAAGGGGACAAGGGGGCCAATGGTATCTTATAATGACTAGAACCATGCAAATTTTTAGTGTCTACATTTTGCCCCTTTTTATTGTGTAGGTTGTATCCTCAAGTTGTAAAACAAAAATAAGTGCAGTGGTAAGTTGGATGTCCCAAGTATGGGAGGAGGTGTTCCCCCTCAAAGTAGGAGGTGATGAGATAAAAATGAAGTTAGGTGCAAGTTTGAAAAGTGTGTATGAGTAGAAAAAAATGGGTAAGATTGCATGAAGTGTAAAATAAGGCTATTATAAGGAGGACAAGTGAAAAGTGAACCAAGCTACTATATTAGGCATTGTGGATATGGGTGCACTTATAAATCCAAGTCTTCATGCAAAGGTGTCTATGTTATTAGGGGTCAAAATTTGGATGATCCTAAGAAAGTAAAAGTGGTTAG